>JAJSRV010000111.1:384070-489332 GCA_021527715.1 Neoseiulus cucumeris
CCGCGAAATCCCGCGAAAAGCCGCGAAATCGTACGACAAGCCGCGAAATCCCGCGAAAAGCCGCGAAATCGTGCGACAAGCCGCGAAATGCCGTCGCGGAGGCCTCCCGCGACAGGCCCGCGACGAGCCCGCGACAGGCCCGCGACAAGCCCGCGAAATTTCCCCCGCGAAAAATTTACATCCCTAGACATGAGTCCAGTAAACACAATCAACCATCATTTCATGATTTGTGATGCTCTCGGTCGGATTGAAGATAAACCTCTGGTAGCCGACAACGGAAACCACGAATTCATCTCGAACCACGAGCGAATCCATCTTTCATTTGATCTAGAAAAAATGAAGTTTCAAATGGTTTTTATTCAAAGGTTCTATACAGTATACAGCTATGTAGGGGTAAGTTCAGCACAGTGTTCAGCATGATGAACGCTTTAGGAGACATGAGAATTCCTCTTCTGAGTCGTGATGGAGACAGAATAAAGAAGTGATCTGGTGCATCATCTAAATACAACCTCTGGAGAATTTTGTCATCTGCATTATCCAGAAGCATTTGTATACTTGGGAGAATATGCTTTTTGGTGCGCTCACATCTGATTCGAAATCGACGGAGGAAGTATTTCTGACCATGCTCCAGACTGTCAACATGTTTCGCGAGGGAAGGTCGCCACACTGGGGAGCAGTACAGAAATTTTGAAAGGGAAATGCTTCTGTAAAGATGAACATAAACTAGAGGGTCCTTGGTCACAAAACATCGGAAGATGATATTGATGAAGCATCGAGCGGATCTACAGTTGTCATAAATGTGTTTCGAGAAGCCGAGTCTTGAAGTCCAGATCTCGAACGTATTCAACAACGGAAATTTCAGAGACCTCGATATGACACTCGGTCCCAAACGCCACTTGTTCCCAATTCTGACTCGAAATAAATTGGGCATCGACTTAAGATGTCTCTTTTCTGAATCTGCTAAACGCATGCGTCGAGGTATCAACGACTGTGGCCGTAACAGCGGAGTTTGGTTTGGGCAAACACGAATTTTTATTCATCACATCCAGATTCCCTGGAAAGTGCAACCGTCCAGGAGAGGATGTTCCCGAGGTTTGGTGCCGCTCACGATCGGTTGCCGTCAGCGTTCCCAACACCGCTGCTGCCAACACCGCTGCTTCCAACACCGCTGCTGCCAACACCGCTGCTGCCAACACCGCTGCTTCCAACACCGTTGTTTCCGACACCACCGGCGCCACCGCCACCCTGAAGTCGCTCAACTGGAAATTGAATACACAAGATTTCATGTCGAAACGAACTCTAAGAATACAGCTATAATTATGACGATTGGTGTGGAGTAATGTAGTGTGTTTACGAGATTCGAGAATAAGACTCACTCATTCCTCCGACGGCTCGGCTGATGATCTGGGAGATGACGTCACGCCTGCGAGCGACTGAAAAATGGAAATTTCGAGTATTGAGAGGTTGTGTTCAACTGAGATGTCGTAAACAACTCTGTCTTACGCATCAGATTTCCGAGATAAAAAGGGAACCAGGATTTGAATTGATTTTCTTACTCCTCTGACGGATCCTCTCCAAATCGCTTCGAATCGTTTGGAAAACGTTGCAATCGCATTCCGACGAGTCTCCACCGTTTATTCCAGTTCCGTTCCTGGTGGAGACGTCGAGACTGGCGTCAGTCACCGATTCTTGAGCAGCGACAAAGCTGGAAGCCAGCAAGCCGAGGACGGCGAAAGCTACAAAGGTTCTCATGATGGAAAGAATGTCGGGAACTGGACACAGTGAAACATGTGACGATTCTCACATGTATTTATACAGAGGTCTGCGCTACGAAAACTCGTTGCAGGTTGCTGATTTGAAAAACGTCGGAGTCGTTGACGGATTCGCGGGTTCAATCATGTCTCGATGCCCGGTGACGACAGAGCGAACGGTTCATGTTTACGCGAACGAAACTGCGGAGCTTTTGATGAATCAGAGACCTCGGATGATCTGAGAGATCGGTAATCAGAGGACTGCGTCAGCAGACAACTCTGACGTTTTTGTCGATTGTTGTTTTCTACCGCTCCCGGATCGGGGTACCAGCTCATCACTCAACTGATGATATTTCTAAAACGTTTGACCTTCTCTCGGGAAACGAGATCGTCCAGTATTCCGGAGTTCGCTTTCTAGAGTATAAAAGGGTGAAGCCATCTTTTGAAAATTCAGTTGTTCCATCAGTTCCAACTAACCATGAGAGCCTTCGTGATCTTCTTCGTTGTTGCTGTTGGCTTCGCCTACGTTGCCGCTCAAGTTGAGGTCACGACAATCGGCATTCAGAGCACAACCAACGGAACTTCGATCGGAGGCAACTCCCAACAGTGCAACTGCAACACCCTCGAAGCTCTCCGGTACCAAATTGGGAGAGTCATGTCTTCTAGTGAGTACCACCTCAATCATCACGAATAGAGAGAAATAGTGTCCCATCCCTTAACCATGAAGTTGAATGCGACGTGACCTTTCCGAGTCTGACCAATTTCGCTTCTCTGTAGCCATCGGCAGATTCATGTCACCGGAGATCCGCAATAGCTTCCGCGCTGTCCTTGATTCCGGTGAGTTTGTCTTTTCATTGCATATATAGTATAATGAGGTTGAGTCGTTGTGGCGAATTTTTCAAATTCCATTCTTCTCTCTGCAGTCGGCTCAGCCAATGGAGTGGGAGCCGGGAATGGAGTTGGAGCCGGAAACGGAGTCGGAAGCTCTGCCTGATCCGGATCGGAAAGATGAAGCAAATAAATTCGCTTTAGAGAAATGAGAGCTTATTCTATAGGATTAATGTTGCTCAAGATCACAGAGTTAGTGTTCATTTATAAGCGATTCATTATTCACCCTCCATCAATCTATACAGAAATTAATGGAAGGTCGACCAGATAGATGAGGTTAACATAATTACGACGTGAGCTGAAACAGTAAGGCATCATTTCTTCATCTATGCACGCATATGAACAGAAGATTGATACTGACTTGTATTCAAGATCTTCAGTTTGAAAGCGTTCGGTGTTAACATGGTGTTCCCCAGATAACATTGCCTCCAGAAATACTCCGACCAAACACCGAAGATGTGCTCTAGCGGTCAGTGGCTTCCCAAGTCTCGAAAACCCAGAAACGGGATCTTTACTTGACGGTCGGAGGAGGGCAGGAAATGAACTCTATGATACGCGATTCTTCCACTCTTCGCGCCCCTGGGTTCCAATTCGTTGTCTAGGGCAAGATGGTGCAGGGAGTTTTACAGTCTGTCTTGGTGCTATACGGCAGCGCGCAGAGCGGGAAGAAGAGGAATGTCTCCTCCTCGGATCCCAGTCTCGCTTTATACCTGGCGCTCAATTCTTCTGCATTATGCAGCTGGGAGCTTATTATCTTTTCAACTAGTTTTCAGCAAACTGTAGATAATTGTCCAAAAAAGGACAGAAGCTCGTTATTTAATACTTGTTTCGCGTTGGATCTCCGTCGGTAAAGTCCTTATTACCGCTCCTTGAGTTCGGTCATCTGTTGGGGAAGGAGGAGATTTTTGTTTTTGTTGAATTGTTCGCTGCGGGCGGCGTTGACAAAATCGCACTGTTCTCCCACAACGCGACAGCCAGGAATGACCATGATCTCGCCTACGAATCTCAACTTGACTTTCGGCGTTTTAGTGATGCTCATAATTCACGCCGGAGCTAACTTCGTGCCTCCAGAAGAGAGAGAAAAGCCGGATTTTCTCACTGTGCTGATCAGTAGTGAGTAGGATTTGTTTCTCATTACGTTCACAACCGTGAGCTGAACTGCTTTTGTGCGTCTGATGAATTGAACTGAATGTTTATTCCAGTTCTGAGGAGCTTTCTCGCTTATGGTGAGTTTTGAGGCTTGATTTCGACCAGAGTCGAAACATCATCTTAGAATTCCAGAGGAGAAAAATGGAAGGGACCCGAGAAGCATTGAATCACACTCGGTATTGATGGAATATTTTGAGGTTCTTCTCTCGGGTTTCGAGCTCTTAGAACGAAACTAACGCGGCGTCTCACCAAATGATGCAAACTACGACTCTTTACAGTGATGAAAACCCTGGGAGGCTCAGAGGCATCTCTCCAATGAGGCCTCGACACGAGAACGCCGTGCTCGGAAATAGAACGTTCCCTCACTGATCATCAAAATGTCAATGCTGGGACCAATATTTTCTTAAATACGAAGAAATCAGATGAGCATCGATGCGTTTCCAACCTTTCTGAACATATCACGATTCAGAAAGTAAAATTGGTTTGAAGAACATCAAATAGATGAATGCCTCAAGAATCTGCGTTTATCAATTGTGTCGGGTCAGCTTCGATAAAGAGGCGGCGATAGGGACGAAACGAAGCAAAAGTTTGCCGCCGTTTTGCGACTTCTCAGCTTTTACTCTCGATGCTACCAGCAGCGCTGCGAGGAACAATATAACCTTGAAACTTGATGCAAACGTTGTCGATGTGTCCGCTTTCCGCTTCCCAAAATTATGACCACAACCATGGACAGCTTGCTTAGTGAGCCAAACAGTGGACAAGACCGACTTTCGAGGCGCTGACGCCTGTTGAATTTGAGAATCAGAGAGCTGGGCCTCGCCCTAATTCACGAGAGCTGCGCCGTATCCATCGCCAACGTCGGCGAAAAGATCAAAATCCAAACCAACACGATCCCTGAGGTCTGGACGTCTGGCGTCGTTTACTTTGAATTAGCAGAGGTCATATCAATGAAACAATATTCTCACTTCAATACTGTTGAAGTTCATTTTCACAATAGCAAATCTTCACGGAACTAGCGTCAGATCGAAAGGATGAGGTCAGTCGGATTGCAAGCCATACCGATGTGCTGTCTCGAAATTTCCCTCCGGTTTCTGATTGATCCTCGCGTGTAACTCTGAGGCTGGCTACGACATGCTCTTTAAGTATCAATTACAGCGGAGCAGAGGATGACAAATCATCGCTGCGTCACTTGCCGACCAGTACTGTGATTTGGGGTGAAGGCGGTAAACGCTGGTGCATTCAGAAAAATCATGGGCGATGAGGGCGGCCGCTGAATATCTCATACAGCATCTCCCAAGAGCATGTCAAGAAGCGAATCACTAAAAAGTACGGGGGGCAAACGGCATTGAGCTGCTAGGAAGAACAAACGTTGGCCGAGAGCTTGGCCGTGTGCGTCGAGGGATGAACCTTGACCGCCATGATGTTCCAACCTTCTATTGTGCAGCTAGAGTCGGAACCGTCCCACACAGCAAGTTTTGGTCTGGGGCTCATGGGTCGGGGTGAAGGCGGTCACTGTTCCGGACGCTGTAGTCTAAGGAGCGTGCATGCGATTTCTTTGAAATTTTGTGAGGAGACTTGTGGAAGGTTCGGGAACTTCCACTGGAAATTCAATCGAGTTCCGGTCTTCTCGCCCTGAGCTAGACGCCAAAAATGACCAACTTCACCCAAAATCACGGTACTTGACCGAACCATTTGTCACTGAAACTGCCTCTACAAATGTTCAGAGCAGAAAGCTAAAGACAAAAACGATACGATACTGAGCAGCTTTTCCTTTCGAGTTACCTGAGTGATACTGTATATATTAGCCCAAATAATGTGTTTATCAATGAAATCAATCAAACAACTGCACAAGACTGGATTCGAAGGAACCTATTCTACGCGCCCCGTTGGATCTTGTGGAAACCTGTTCGAGAGTGACAGATGTCGATTATGGCTCGTTTGCTGATCAAGCGTCTCTACCGCCTGCTGTAAATTTGACCCGTGCAAAAGTTGTTTCATAACAATCGTCAGGTCATCAAATAGTAGAATCGAGTTTTCCAGAGCCGTTGTCGGATCATTTCGGGAAACTATGTCGAGTCGACTGGAAATTGAGATTGGTTTTCGTGGATCGCCTAGAAGAAGAAAGAGGTCAGATCATACCGAGTCCATGTTCGATTGGATCGAAGCTGTCGTCAGGTTATTGCAAAAATATTGACAGGTTTTCGGGTAAGTATGGTTTGCACACCCCGAAATCATGTCCGAATGTCTTGAAACGACAGTTAAACCTTGAGGAACGAATCGAATGCGTTCCATAGGGTGGTGAGATCCGTAGCATCAAAGAAATTACTCCGCGATTGAAACCCGACAAGTGCGTCGGATTAATTTCGCCGACTATCAGCGTTCGTCATTCGAGGTGGGTTTTCTCCGGAGGACAAAACTTTGTTGTCGATATTGTTAAATCATCGAGATATGAGCCATCGGGTATCTGAACAACTCGTAGATACCTACATATTGGACGTGCGAATACTCCAGAAATGGTTATTTCGGTAACCTTGAGAGAGAGAACTGTTTTTTTGGACTCTTTGTAGCCATTGAAACTCTGATGTCATAATATGCTATAGTTTCGAAACGGGCTTTTTTTTTAAATCCCGAGGTGAAATAAATGACGTTCCAATGTGTCAAAACAACACAATTTTACCAGCTACTAATGAGAGTGCGACGTTTCTAGTTTAGACAACGTTTCTGGTCTTCTACAGGAATGCCTCGCATAGTGCGCTTTGCTAAAGTGCGGTTTTCGCACATCGTGATGAGGTTCTTTTCGAAAATCGATGAAACTCGACCCAGAAGCGGTACAAATCTTGAGAAGCCGGAAATCACTCGATCCCGATCTCTGGAGAATAAATTGACTGACAATGAGCCCCGATCAGTTTCCAGTCTCTTTCGTTCACAAAACACCCACGTTCTCCAAGTCGGCAAGCTGATCGATATTCGAATGTATTACGGAACGAGATTTTGGCACGATAAAGTGAAATTTGATCCAGGTAGAGTAACTGCTAAATTCAAGTTCAAAGTCAAGCGATTTCCGTCTTCTCAGATTGGCTGGATTGGATCCGATAACTACAAATCCACTCGTGGTCTCCCTTTCACGAAATCGGTCTAGTGTTTCTGCAGAGTACATGTAGAAACAATTCATCATTCTTCGTCTGACTCGGCCGCTCGTGTGTCACAATGAGTGCAAATTAAGCGTCAACCAATAAGAGGAGATGGCTTTGTCCATCCAAACCCTGTTTTCTTTACGCATCTCACAATAATCTGCTTCGCATCCGGTCCGGACTATCCGCTCCAATGGTTGACTTTGAAGTGCTCTGAAGTTTAATCTTTGTGGTCTCTCGAGCCCGGCCTGGTAATATCGTTATCAGATGATGGAGCCCCGGGTGAACCCGCTCGCCACAACGAGGAGGTTCTTGAGAGCCAACGAAGTCCACGTCCGGGGGTGTCTTTTATACGGAGGAAACACGGGAGTTCCCAGATTTGCGATAAGGAATAGGCGAAAAATTCGGCTTCCATGTCTTGAGCGCTTCCTTTTCTTTACCAACGTGCTCCAGAATCGTAGTTCAGGGCGGTTGCGGTTGTTCGTCTACATTTGAGTACAAAACAGCTATCCTGAAGCGCCACCGTGACGAATTCCGAGGAGCCCTCTTCAGGAAGAGACTCTTTCCTTGAGCCTATCCTCAGAAGCAATTTTTGCGCTTGATGGCAGAGACATCATTTCTGACGGCGCGCCGTCATGTACATGATCTGTCCCGATGATTTGAAGTGGTAGACTAAGATCTAGAGTATTTACTACGATTCTGTTCTGCGATTGGCCATTGTTCGCATCGTGAACTCGCGGAAATTTCATCGAGCAAATATGTTCACAAATCGTGATCCTCTCTAATGATCGGATCGGTCAGGAGAAAGAGACCTCTTTCATCTAATGGAGCGACTTGGATTAGTAATTGGAATTCAAACGACTCCTCAGGTCAATGTCAGCGTTTATTGAATGTTTTGTGGAACTGCTCATAGAACGCTATTGATTCCTCGCTTATGCGAGGTCTAACTGTATCTAGAGCTTGTAAGAAATGCCGTCTCCCGACGGCACGAATGTCAAAGGACTCTTCGAGAGCTTTCATGACCGCCTCCTGAACGACCGCGACGATCTGAAAAGGAAAGTTCCGAAGGTCAGAAACATCAAGATGCTTTTTCACGGATTTTTTGGCGGATCAAAGCAGATAAAATATCTTTTTAAATAAAGAGACATGAAATGAAAAATGAAATGAAAAATGAAATGAAAAATGAAAAGATAAAGAACTTTCCCAACCTCTGCACCGGAGTATCCTTTTGTCTTTGCCACAAGCTCCCCAATGACGACGTCTTCGTCCACTTGACGCTGACTCAGCGAGATCCTGAGAATTTCCCGACGCGTTTCATCATCAGGAAGAGGCACATAGACGACGCAGTCGAGACGGCCAGGTCGGAGAAGAGCCTGCGGAGATGTCAAATTCTCAACTACCGAATCGATAAAATAGAATCTAAGGTTGAAAAATCACATCCGAAGAATTCAAAAGTCAGATCACAGACCTCATCGATGATATCCGGTCGATTTGTTGCAGCGATCAAGATAACATTCTCCAAGCCTTCGATGCCGTCGATTTCAGTCAGTAGCTGGGTCAGAACTCTGTCGCCAACACCGCTACCGCCCGAGGAGTTTTCTCTCTTGGCAGCGATTGCATCTGGAAGTCACACAAAGCTCATAACAACGACAATTTTCGAGCGATCCTGAATTCCCCAAGTTCCTAGAAGTCCCAAGGAAGACAGAATCTCCCTCAAATCCCGAACGAACCTATTTCGTCGAAGAAGACCACAGCGGGAGCCACGTTACGAGCTCTTCGGAACAGATCACTGACCGCCTTTTCGCTGTCGCCGACCCACTTTGAGAAAAGCTCAGAACCGTTCACGGCTAAGAAATTGAGAGAGCTCTCCGTTGCCAGAGCTCTTGCGATCATAGTTTTCGAGCATCCTGGGGGACCGTACATAAACAATCCGCTCGGTGGCTTGATTTTGAACCTGCGAGTACGAAGCGACTTCAATTTCGAATCTCACTCGAGTTAACGAATTCCCATGTCGTCATCGATTCGATTTGAGAATGAAGCATTCACTCCCCAAGTTTAGATTATACCTCTGGAACGCTTCCTTGTACAGGATGGGCCACTCGACGCACTGCCGGAATCTTTTCTTCACATCTTCCATGCCGCCGATGTCATTCCAGTAGACTTTGGGGATCTCCAAGACCACGTCCCGCATTTCTAGAGGTCTGACAACCTAGCAACCGGGAAGAATCGTTATCTAATGATCCGTTGATATCATTCGGTAGCTTCAAGTAGTAACGGTTGGGGTGCGCCACGTACCTTCAGCGCCTGCTTCAGATGTTCCGCTCGGACGCAGATTTCGTCCGTCCCTGACATCGATGGGGCCAGCGACTCCCTAACCAAGGTTTCGATATTTGCACCGGAGTATCCGTGTAACGCAGCGCTTATCTGAAATGTCGCAGGAATGTAAAAATTGATACACAGAAATCGAATTTGGACGGGACACATCGTCCCAGGTAAGTTCTGATCGCTAGGACACCTTCGGAGTACCATGCAATCATTCGATGATCGACTGTATGTTCGGTTCTTTCTTACCTCACTGAGCTCATCATCCGTGACCGCGTGGGGAACTCCACGCAGACTGAGCTTGAGGATTTCGAGGCGCTCATCTGAGGAAGGAATCGTCGTTTCGATTTCTCGATCGAACAGAGCTTGTAGAACGCCATCGACGTTTGATGATTTGTTCGTGGTTGCAATGACCAAGGCCTGAGAAAATGATTCGATCACGTCATCTACCAAGCATCTATTCTCCAATCTTCGAATCGTTTAGTTGCAAAGCTTCCTCCTTGGATTCGTCAGAAGGTGAACAGCCTGATATGGAATCAGAATCAAGACTCAAAGAGATCCTCGTCGTAAACTCGGGACGTGAAAACCTGGAGCATATTATACCTGTTCGGGAAGCTCCCGCAAAAACGACAGGAGTTTCGTTTGCATTTCTTTATCTCTCTTTCCACTGAAGGCATCCAAACTGTCGACGAGGACTATCATTGCCGAAACTTTCATCGCCAGACGAGAGGTTTCGCTCGCGCTCTTGCCCAGCCTGGAAGATGGAAACGATATTATGCTAAGCGTGAGAACACTGTGATACAGATTTGGTACGGGAGCCAGGCCAATAAGCGGATGAAACGTGCGTTCCAGCTTTTGGAATGACTCACAATTGCGAGAAATTCTGTATCGTGACCTCAAAAAGTTCCTTTTTCAAATCCGTGGCGACAGCTCTAACTAAGAGAGACTTGCCGGTCCCCGGTAGCCCCGTCAAGAGGAGTCGTCGGGGTGGGAACTTGCCTGGAAAAAAGAGAGAATGGGTTTATCTGGCGTCTCCAAGAGCATGAGGAGTGCGGGAAGGGAGCAAATCCGCCCATTTAGGTTGGCAGATGTCGACTACATGGGAAAGTAATCAAAGATAAGTTTCTCGGTCGAATCAGTTTACCGAAAGCGAGAAGTTTCAGTATTTTATCTTCAGGTATGCGAGTCAGGACCTGAAGCGTTTCCTTCTGACTCCGAAGGCCTCCGATGTCGTCATAACTCGGATGTCTTTCGGGAAGACTTTCCCCTGCCACTGCAGGTTACGCTACGGTTATCTCAGTCCGATGAATGATTCTGTGAAAGGAGGCGATTCTTTCAGAAAAAAACAGTGAAGCAATGCCGGCAAAGCGAGCCAGAAGGTGCCGCAGGATTTTGAAGAAATCGAAGACGCCGAAAGTGCGAAGTGTACCTGAAGTATGGACTGAGTTCCTCAGTCATGGAGAGACTCGCTAGAGAAACTTCTAGTGATTCATCTTCCGGTGAGATGCTGCGAACCCTGAGTTGTAAGATCTCGCACAAATGCGAGAGCTTTATGAAACTGCCGCGCTGGAGACAACTCGAGACTGGGAAGGAAATCAAAATCGAGTTTTAAAGTGGACGCTTCATCTCCTACATCACTGATCTGTGTCACAGAATTTCACTCACAGAATTTCCTGCGAATCGCCTCAATAAGCAAGCTTTCATCAACAGCTACGCCGGAAACCAAATCCAATTCCAAGCAGGCGGCGTCCTGAACTTTTGAGGAATGCTGCTATAGTTTGATCCTCATTGCCGTGGGTAGGTTACGATCTGGCATCAGAGGACTCATCGACAGAAGTCCGAGAGCCTTAAAAAACACGCTCGTTTTTCCAAGTGAAAACATGGGACATGGAACAGAAATTCCAGATCTAACCCCTCCTCATGAATCATGCTTTGGATCATTTCGGAACGAAGAACGAAAGAACTAACAGCACAGGGCCACGCAAGCTTCAATGAGGAATAACCCGACTCCGTCGATAAATGGACATAGCTGCCACAGCTTATTTCGCATATTTTCATCGTCAATGGATTCAAGAACACCACTTGTTGCTGGAACGCCATCGATAGCTTCTCCAAATCAGAATCTGTGGAACCGAAAATTCAATGAAAATCCCACTCCTCGGTGTTCTGAAGATGCGCTATCGGTGGACTATTGATTGAATTCTCGAATCGAACGTTTAAGTCAATACTTTCCTCGGTTCTGTATGTCGCGCACAGTCCCAAATAGTGACTTCTTCGATATAAAATCGTAATCAACATCAAATCCAGGAGTCCATTCGTCACAGTGCGATTCATGCTTCTCACGATCCTTCGGCAGAACGAGTACCAGGCACTTCACGCACTCAAAGAAATCGCACTTGTCTTCTCTCTTTTTAGGTGGCATGTTTGCACTGAAGTTGCTCTCGGATCCACTGAAGATAGGGACAGATTTCGGAAGGGCTGGAGGAAATTGACCTTTTCTTAAGACTCTGCAGAATATCTAAGCGATAAGAAACGCTCATTTTGATTTTTCCGAACGCACTATTCACATCCACTCGAGTCTCTCTTCAGAGAACGGCTGCCGCGCGTGCCGATGTTGTTTCTCGTTGCGTGACAGATGCCGTCTGCTTTGCTTGTAAACAATGAGCCTGGGCAGCTCTAATGAGCCTGGGCAGTCGGTGTTCCGTGATTGCCGTCTATTAGAACCATGTCAACTATGGGGAGACTCGGGAGGAATCTCAACTTTCTTGATCCTGGGGGAGACACGTCTCCCTCATGACTCTCAACGCCTTCATCGACGATTCGCGCAGCCTCGGAGGAATGAGATATTTTGTCGTCTGCTCACAACTAAGGCACCGCGGAAGACAGCTGTTCAGGATTTCCATAAAGTGCAGGAATACCAGAAGGAGAGCGGTCAAAGTGAGTACTACCGACTGCTCGACGATTGTTTGCCAGTATTCGAGCTTGGATCGTGACCTTTCACGGTCACGCAAGGGAGCTGACTTCACCGGAGGTTTCGTGACTGACACTGGGGCACCTCCAGTGTTATAGAATCTGGGGTTGAGTCGAACCGTGGGAAACTTTTCGGACAACCTATAAGCAATCTGATGAATTTCGGGTCATTACTAACAAGACTAACTTTTGAGGGTCATTTCCGGAAATAGTCAGCAATTAAAGAGTTCACTTTGCCAGGACGCCCAGCAGTCAGAATCCGAGAACACCAAGAGTTCTCCGGTGTCTAAGCGACAGCTGAGCGATGACATGTGAGCTTCCTTTGCATATCTCGAACTCTGCTCGAGGTACCGGATCATACTCTTCAGTGCTGTCGTGGATAGAATGCCGAAAGAAACTCCCGCCTTGGAATCACTTCGCAAAAAGCTCTTCTTAGCCGCGCGAACGGGTGACTCATCGGTGTTACTCACATCAGAGATACAAGATCGAAGAGTCTTGGTCCACCCAGCGTCATCAGACACCGTCCTCCACGTCGCTGCTCGGAATGGACATCTGAGCGTTATGAAGTTAGTGGTAGTCATGAAGTGATTTCGGAAAAGATTTTCCGGTCATGGAAACTGTTTTCCGGGAAAATCCTCGAAGCAAAGTCGCTCCGATTCAGGCTTGAGAGTTTCAAGAGGAAAACTGACGATGCTCCCATCTTTCTAGAGCTATTCTTGAAGATCTGAATCTTCGCCATCTTCTGACTTCTGCCAACCAGGATGGAGCATGCGCCCTACATCAGGCCGCCCAAAACCTCCATCCCGATGCAGCTCAGTACCTCATACAAAAAGGTACTGCAGCCGACGTCCTGAAAAGAGCTGACTGGTGAGCTAATCTTCATTTCCCCTCCCCTTCACCTTCCCCATCAACCTGATAAGAAAAACCTTAAAAAACAACGAGCTCATAACTGAATTAGTTCACAAAATGAGATTCCCTATCTCAGGACCCCATTGATGCTTGCGTGTACTCGATGTAAAGGTTCGGAAATGATAAATCTGCTGCTGAGAGAGGGAGCTCTCGCTAGCCTCCGGAATAAAGACGGATGGACTGCTTTCCACATAGCCACAAGGTATTTTTTCCCATTTATTCCGAAATATTTCACTCGGTCCCCATTCTTGTTCCGATGCTGCGGCCATTCTAACAAATCACATCAACTGCACCGTTACATTCCTATGTACACCGAGGATCGCACGGATACCTGAATCTTCTATCAATTAGTTCTCGTCGTCGTCTGTTGAGTCCACCTGACCTCTCTGTATGTCTTGGATATGTAGCATGTCAATGAGTTTTTCGGAATTAGTCGAACTCGCAAAGCGTATCACATCGATGGGCAGAGCGTAACTCTGATAGTTGCTCGTCCTTATCCCTGCATCGTCAGTGGAGAATCGAAAATTCGGTCCGTTCTGCGCTTCAATCTGATGGAGTTCTTCCCAGGTGAACAGCAGAGGATCGGTCTGCTTGCAGAACGGATTGAAGTCGAGTAAACGGACATAATCTTTCTGTGATCGGAAAACGTCGAACGCATAATTTTCGAGTGGGAAACGGTTTTCGATGTATTCGTGGAAGAACGAAAAGATATCACTAATTATCTGGTCCTTCTGTTCGGCGATGTAAGAGTAAACTTGGCTCGTTTCTCTCTGAGATATCCCGAAAAGCTTCCGATCTCTGACGAAACATCGGAACTCGTACGATGGCTCGATCTCAACCCATTTTCTGAGAACTAGATGATGTTTCAGTGCCGCTGACGTTGAGTCTCCTTGTTCTGTAACGGAGAAAGATCCTTCTCTCACGTACTTTGTGCCTCCTTTCCGAAAATTGGGATACCATTGATTCCAAAAGAGGCGGCGCGGAGGAGAATTGAACTATTGTTTTGCAGACTCGAATGTAAAGACAACGAACCTGGAGCGATTGGATGGCAGTGCTCAAACGGTTCCGCGAGATCGTGGGTTGTGAAGGTGGAACTTTTGAGAAGCAGACAGATATCGATGAATGTGCTGCAACTTAAGGTGCGGTTCAGAGCAATCCACGAAGCATCCTTGGGAGAACTCCAGTCTAACTTGGGGAAGCATCGTCCACCCAACTTCCGAATTTTTTTCATCACCTTCCGTGAGAACTCTTCGAACTTGGGCACCTGCAGAACACGCGAAGAAGAACGAATTAGTAGTGGATTATACCGGTTTCGAGGTTTCCCTCCAGAGGAGACATTCCCAAAAGTGTATATTCTCCAGGATGTATAGAGGACAACGAGAAAATCCGGAGTTTTCTCTGTGATGACATTCCGGAGATGGAATTACCGCAGTTTCTCCCTCGTTGAGCTCGTCTTCGTCCTCGATATCGGACCACGCGTCGGAATCCTCGTCATCGGAGTTCTGATCTCGTCTCCATTCATACATTTTACCAGGCAATCGTATCGTGTCGTCAGAGAGCAGATATTTAATGAAGTCCTCGGGAAGCTCAACGATGAAAGATAAAGGCGTGACTTTCTCGAATTGTGCGTACCTGAGGATCCAGAATCAACTTTGAAACTCTCTCAGAACTATTTACTGATTGGATTTTAGAATAAGATCCAGGCAGTTCCAAGCGAGTGCTTTTCGAACGTAGTAAATTTCATTGATTCTCACCATCGGGGGAAACTGCATTGCATCACTTCGTCTCGAGACACCTTGGGAACTTCAAACGGAACAGTTTCACTCTCTTCGGCCATTGCTCTTCACTTTTTTCGATATAAATGTATCAAATATTGAAATCGAACACAGCAATGAACGCGCTTCTCACGTTGTGCTGTCGTCGCTGCTCGACAGTGGGAAGAGGAGCTGATGGAGAAGTGCGGATGCGACTGACCGTGGAAGGAGTCGACGGAGAGCGCCAAGCTTGAAAATTCAATATGAAGCTGTAACTATCAGCCTGCGGTTCATTTCTAACAATGATCCGACGGAAAGTCTTGACAATATCGAGGAGAGATTTTCAGAATTCTCGGGATACGTTGACTGCGCGATGGACAGCTATTATGGTGGGTAATGGGATTTCCGCGGCAGTTCAGCGCAAATTATACGGAAAACTCATCTGCACTGAATTCAGAAATTCTGCGGAGAAATCCTTAAACTTTCTATAAAATGTATTGAGTTTACGGGAGATAGTTTCTCCAGAACTCACTGCTCATGGTCTGAACTCTAGACCACGGATTGAGGAATTCCATCTCGATGTGGCCGGGAAATCCTCTCAATATCGATTTCCGCTCTTCATTCATTGTTTATAACATTCTATCCCCTAAATCATACTTAATTATAATACTTGATTAATAATGATACATTATTGATTAAATTTAATTTTAATATTTATCTGATTAATAATTAATGATTTATAATGAACATTTAACTGCCATAAAATACACATTTACACATTATTTGTTGAACTTTATTGTGAACAATATTTTTTTCATCAAGATAATACTGGAAGGTTGATTCTTCTCCAGAACGGGATGTGTGGAGAACCTAGATGCTCTGCTCAACCACGATCCGAGTTTGTGGGACACGCGAAGCAAGAATGGCCGAACTCCTCTTCACACAGCAGGTTTGTGAAAGTCCAAGGAAAGCAATGATTGTTATTTGCTCGCATAATATGGAAATATTTGATTTTCATATGATCGGAGTATGATGCACAATATTTTCGATACCTCGTTCGTATGAAAATTTCTTCAGTTTCTCGAGTTCTGCGTACAGGAAGTGACTCAAAGGCTCAGATATTCGATTTTTTGTCACAGCCATCCACGGTCGCTGCGACATTCTAAAGAAGCTCCTGGAAGTTAGCCAATCCTTGTTGGAATCCGAAGATTCTTGTGGAACCACCCCGTTGATGGATGCCGCAAGATTCGGATCTGGCGAATGTTGCTCTGTTTTGTTGGATTCTGGCGCGTCTTTGAAACAATTGGATAAGAAAGGACGAAACGCTCTCCATGTGGCTGCACAAAGTGGGTCACTGGGGAAACTTTCGGATTTTTTCCGAGGCCATGGCGTGGACGTCAATTGTCGCACTACAAATGGTCAAACGGCGCTTCATCTTGCCGCAAGGGTACGATTCAGTCTACATTTCCATGAACAGTTCAACGAAATCATCACCGCTGCGGAACCATTCGGGCAGTTTCGGTTGAATGGAGCTGGATATGACAATGGGAAATAATTTCAGGAGAACCAAGTGGAATCTGTGAAGCATCTTCTTCGCGTGGGAGCTGATCACACGATAAAGGATCACACGGGCGCAACAGGTATCCGATGCTTCATTTCGAACGCGAGCATCTCTCGAAAACTCATGGACATAGTCTACAGAAATTCGATGGCAATTACCACTTTGTCCTCTGAACTTCAGCTCGAGATATCGCCAAGCAGTTCGGAAACGAAGCACTCACCGACATTCTGTCCATTTGAAAGAACCGCACTGATCCTGTTGGAATACGTACACTTTCCCGAAATAAAATATTATATCTTTCCGAAGGATCCGAATGAAATCGTCGAACTATGAAAATCGATTCATCCACATACGACACACATGATACACTATATTCGTGAATTTCTTCCAACGACTAAGAATTTCATCTATTACTTTATGACATCTGGAAACGAACCAGATAAGGAGTTTGTCGCGGATTCTTCGTATAGGTATATTGTTATGAGTGTAGGTGTATTGTAGGGAAGTATAGGTGTATTGTTATACTCTTATCCCCGAGTACAACATCCCCGAGTTCCGTGGATTGGAATTCATCCTGCGACGTCCGCGACAAATCAGAGCCGCAGAGATTTTGCCAAAGTGCCGAAGAGCGCTCGATTCGAACGTCATGTACCTCTACGGTATTCGTGCCCTCCTGGCCTGCGTCAGAGGTACCTGATTTCTTATTCGAATCACCAAAATTATTCCGCCGTCTCCTATTATATAGATCGGGGACGATTTCCGTTGTGTTTCCGAGCTCTCCACCTCAGTTTTGTGAAGTTCCGTCGGACACATGATGTTCTCGGCATCGATCCGACGGTTTCCGAGCAGATCTTTCATACGAACGATGGCACCACCTGAGAAGCACTCGCTGACACACGAGTCTCCAAGTGTAGTATTGCATTGGGAAAAGTAATTGTTCATTCCGGCTTGTTTGACTGGCTCGTTGCTCCGACACCTGCAAAGGAATGTAGTTGCTCGCAGTCGGATTGCAGCTGCTGGAATCCGGCAGCTCGACAAAGGCAAGAAGGAGTCTGGCGTCGGGGGAGTCTGGGGAAAGGCTCTAAGACAGAGGGTCGCGCAGGCATCTCGAGTGGGTGCGCATCGCATCGTCGTCTTATGACGTCGTTTGATTTGGCGGCGCTCCAGATATGAGGCTTCTCCCACTCGTCGTTCCCTTCAATCGAATGACATAACGATCTGCCAATAGTTGCATTCATCTCTCTTCAGCAATATCAAAAAAAAAAAAGGAGACAGCGGCAAAGAGGGTTTCGCTACGAAGTGAGAATGTGATTTCTCTTAGTTTGCTGTGGATACTCTGGACGCTCTCAAGCCAACCGGATTCGCCGGTATGTCCGTTCATGATGATTTCTCTCCAAAGCTTTGTGGCATTTGAAATGTGTTTTTCTCAAACAATGAGGCCGTGTAATGTCTTCGATTGTACGCTTCTAGAATGACAGGAGAACGAGACCGAGGAGGGAACGGAGGGAGTAGACGATCGAAGGGCGTCGGAGCAAGTGAGGGTTAGGGCGCGGAGAATAGATGAGAACTTGTTCTCGGTGATGGCTGTTCTTTTCCGTAGCGCGTCCGATTACCATATTGAATAAAAGGAGGAAACGGAGCAATGGGAGTGGCCGCTTGGGGGAACACGAGCTCTATGGAGATCATGGACGAAGGCGAATCAAGAATAACACCCTCGAGATCGGAGAGAGAGAAGGAGACAACGAAAAACTCCAGCAGCGGAGAAAGAAAGAGAGAGAGACTCCAAGCCAAGTGTGAGTAAGTGAGCGCCGCTCGTTGTACTGAAATTTGTCCAGGGAATTAGACCTCCCTGACTTCATCGCCTTTGAAGGACCGATTCGTCGAAGGGTGACACGTCTTCGAGCTCGGCGTTAGAGACAAAAATTTTCGACATCGGATTCCGGAGCCCCGCGATCCACACTTGATCTATGTGGAAGATGAACGCTTCTTCATGATTAACGAAATGAATAAAGAGCTGGTTGTGAGAAAACTTTTTTCGATTCGGAGGAAGAACTCGTTTGATTCACTTCGGGCGCATCGAGCCACCCTCACGGCACTTTCGGCGTGGATATCTCGGTGTAGTAGCAGCAGAATATTCGCACTTAAAATGATCTCATTCACTGTTCTTACAAATCCCACAAGGGGTTCCAACGGCTGATTTTCTTGCACGTTTTCCTCACTTCCACTCCCGGCTGACTGCTCGCTTGATAGCTGGCCACTACACTACCCACTGTTCTGAGCGACCGAGAATTTCCATTTCCGAAAGGGTTCTCATCTGTCTGAACATTTTTCATTCTCTTTCGCATGCCCTAAGACTTAAAAGTGTGCAAAACATCCACAACATGGCGGGTAACTCTTGTTCCTGAATGAAACACTCAACGAGTACTTGGAATTTTCTTTCGGCTCCGAGATCTTGCATCTGTTGGAAACACGAAACCGTCAGATGTGAGAGTCAGCACCCACTTCTACCAGAAATTTCAAAAATCGAATCAAACGAATCGTGAAGGTTAAGTCCATCGCGGTTTTCATTCCAGTAATCCATGTCGTAGTAAGGCTGAGGGAATACAAAGAGAGACAGATACGGCACGGGGGGGGGGAAGGGGAAGCAGGACCGTCCGAGCGAAGGTAAGTACTCTATGGGGTTATTCGGAGGATTCGTGAGACTTATTGAGGCAGAATTGATCCTCAGCGAGATCGAGGCTAGGCCTTTTCCGCCGGTGGATACTCGCCACCGCGGCGTCACCACCCCACAACATCGGAACGCTGTAGCTCCTCGCCTGAATTTCTTACCAAGTGAGTTCGTGATCTGAAAGGTCGCGATTCAAGAGGACTAAACAGCAAACCGCACAAGAAAGCAGCCCCTAAGCTGGGCTCTCGACGTCGCTGTCCTGGATTTCAGGATGCGGCGGCTGGAAAATGTTGTCGCGACGGAGCATCGTGTGTCTTCAGATTGAAAACCTGAGTCTCGTTCGAAAGAAACTTTTCGCTCCGGGTGACTTCTTTAGCGACCAAATAATGGATAACAACGAGTTGAGATTTGGTGTCAGAAGGATCGCATCGAGAAGTGCGTCGACTGACAGCAACATCATACGCTGTGACGCGACAAGACTGATAGTATGGATCCTCTGCGGTCTCTATGCATTTTTCTCATTGCTCGAATTCATCCGTGAAGTGACAAAGGTCACGGAGTGGACCACTCCGTCAGATGATGTACTGCCCGGTCCAGAGAAGAAGGGTTAACGGAAGAGGTCGCATTGTACATCAGAAGTTTCGGAATAAGTTATTTTCAATAAAATGTCTCGTGGTTGTTTGGATGCCGCGTCGAGCCAATCCCGCTCCTCAGCGCTCCGCCTTTCGCGATCGAGGAAATCTGTGCAAAAAAACTCGCTCTTCTATCGGGAGATATCCTGATGCGCGGTGACGTCGTGTCGGGATGGAGACGCATTTGGTTCGTGGCTTGGCAGGGTGGCTTCTTTGGTTGCTTGGTGGCTCGGTCGGCCGATCCTTCGTTCGTTCGTTCGGTCGGTCGGTCGGTGAGGTTAGAAGATCCGCTCGCTATTCGAGGCAGTGAGCCGGAATAACCCGCCGGATGGATTCTTCCCCTATAGCCTTCGCTCAAATCCTCCATATTTCCTTCAACTAAATATGTCTGCTTTTATAGAGATAAGACACCCGGCCTAGCCTCTCGTACACTCACTCGCATCAATCCACCCACTCGGTCGTTTCCTTCTTCCTGCAACAGCTTCCTTGCAGCGATCGCTACAAGCAGAGCATTCTTACGGCTGACCAACAAGTCCCTTGTCGAGTCAGGGGGGTTTCTTGGCGACCCAATATCCTTGCCGCTACTTCGCTTCCTTGCTCACGGATTCCTCTCCTTTGTTCTATGAAGAACAAAGCGGAAACGGAAGCGGAACTTCTCCATCGATTCAGGAGATCTCTTCCGCCCCTCCCCCTTCACTCCTTACATTCATTTCATCGATTGTTTCCAGGATGCCGTTTTAGCATTCTACCCCAACTTCATGGTCCTTCCGATCCATTGGTTAGATTTCCGAGCCATCCGAACACAGGTAACTTTCAAATTCAATTTGGAAAATTAGACTGCTGGTCGAGCCCAGCGAAAACTGTCCGCTATAACCGAGTGTACGCTACATCGGGGTTCGTTATAACGAAATTTCGAACACTTGGGCAGAGTCTCTCCCCCTCACAGATTCGTGCAAGGCCAGAACAGAGCCACTCGGGACTTCGACACGAATATACCGAGGATACGACGACGTACTCGGCTGAAAGTCATAGAGAAATTAAAGAGAAGCGAAGGAATGAACGGCGAATATCTGAATGAGAGTCGTGAAATAAGGACAAAAGAGAGCTCAGGTGGAATCCCGTGTTATCTCCTACTGGTACGGTATCCAGGCTGTCAGACACGGTTTGTGATACCGGTTCGATACCTTCACCTGATCTCCCGGGCTCCACGAAACCACGACTTTTATGAAGCCGTGATCGAGGTTTGTTGACATTCTGTGGATTTTATTCCATCAATCTCCGGGGACATGATCGAAAAAGAGCTCATCATGATCACGCCAGGCGCCCCGATGACCAGCTTGGATGAGCCATACGATAAAAAATACCATGCACACCGACAGTATCATCTGCGTGTATCTCAGCAGAAGCAGAATCATTTTAGTTGCGCTCTATCCGAATTCATGTTTCCGTTGCTCTCGACAGTTTGGAGAACCGAGAAATTCTGAAAGTTTGCCACTGGAACTTCGCGCGACCGATGAGTTGCAAGCGGACGAAACCAGAGTGAAGATTTTGTTTTCGTGTCGCACACTTCGTCGTTGATCCGGCGAATGACAATCCGAGGGTCTTCACATCGAAATCCGCTCAGGAATCTCTGAACTGAACCACTCATAACTCTGTCACTTCTCAGCCGAGCACGAGACGTTTCACTCTGGCAGACGAAATAGCGCCTGGAACTGAAAACCCGATGATTTCGCGGGTGGTATAAAACCTGAAGACCGTCTGAAATCATCACAACAATCTGCGATTCGCTGAAGTCCACAAACAACGTAGCAATGCATCATCCTCAGCAGCCTTCTCAGTATCCGCCTCCGCATTTTTACGTTCCGAACTCTTTCCAAATGCACCACAACTCCAACGTCGAATCACACTATCAGGGCGATGGCCGAGCTTTTCCGCCGCCGCAAACTCACGCAGACGCGAGAATTCTGCAGCAACAGATGGCGAAGAAGGTTATCCGCGTCCAAGACGATCCCCATCACTGCGACTGGGCTGAGAAGAAAATCAGGTGCGTGCGTTTTGACATGACAGGCATGCGAGAGTTTATCTTGACGAACTTCAGTGAGGATTGGAGTACGCGTTGAACCCATTCGATTCTTCTGACTTGGAAGTTTCGCGAAGACTGAAGACCCAGAAATAGAACCCACTGAGTTGTGTTTCAGATCTCTATCAATATGCGTTGTCGGCCTGCTCTTCATCATGGTGATCCAAGGAACGATCCAAGCCATGCTGGTCGACAAAGTCTACAAAGGAAGGTTCCTCGATCCCGTCAACGACAGAACGTGAATCGTTCACGCGCCCCCAAGGATGAGATGGACGACATTTAAAATAAATCAGAGAATTCCATGAACAGAACAGTAACAGATTGCTCACTCCGTCGAAAAGACGTTCATCTTACAAACTGCTTCGTCCTTAGCTACCAGAGTACTACCAGCAGTAGTTAATAGTGCTAGTGTACCCGAGAGAAATGCTTGAAATTGGAGTTTCTTCTTGATTAATTCCTCTCTACATCTGTTGACGAAACCAAACAAAAAATGAAACTCGAGGCTATTCAGCACTCTGTTGCTATTTATTCGGAACGAAGACCTTTCAGTTCGGTAACGGCGGCGATGTTTAGTAACGACCTCACAAATATCCTTCAATAATGTCTGTATCTTTGACCGTCCTGGAAAAAACGGTAGGTGAGCGAGCAGAGGAACACCACGTTGAGAACAAACACGACAAAAACAAACACCGTAGTTGGGATCGGGGTATCGTCGTGCTGGCAGCGTCGTTTGATGATCAGAACTTTCGGAGGAGGACTTTCCGGTTGAGGAACGCGCGCATCGTCGCAGACCTCTCGGTTGTCACGGAACATATTCGGAGCGTCGTAGGAGTTCGATGAAAAGCGAACACTGGCCGCGGAGAGATCGGAGTAAGAGTGCGCACTGATCACTGGTTGGAGTCAGTGGTATTCTGGCTCGAGTGGAGTATAGTAAGACCGCATGACGTTTTGCACGGGTTCAGGCCCGGGTCTCTGTTCGTTGGGATTAGGGTAGGTCGTCAGTTCGTCGTTGAACTCCATGCCGAGCTCGAAGGACGGAGTGCGTTGCGGACTATGCTCTCGGGACGGCGGTTTGTTGGGCAATGGCGTCTCTGCGAATCCGAGAACTTTTCCTTGAGGTTTCTGCGCGTTCTGCAGAGCTTGCCCATGGCCCGCGTTCATCTGGACGTGCGGTGGAGAAGGTGGCGGAGGACTACCTGGGACGCCCATGTTTTGAGAAGGAGGCATCTGGCTCATAGCTTCGTTATCCTGGGATTTACACAACTGGCTGAAGCTCATTGAAGATGAATACAACTATTTATACATGCACATTTTCCCCGAAGAGCCAGGCGTCATTGGAAGACGTGTTGCCGATACACGGGTTTTGCGGAGGGCATTGAGAAATCTTTCGAGTAGAACCACCGACTCTTCAGCTAGGAGATGACCAATGATCCATCATCGAATTCATGAGATTGCAGACGATTCGAAAGTTCGCTGTCAACGAAATTTCCTCTCAAGGAAACTCGAACAGATGATCAGATCGGATCCAGAGTCCGCATTGAACGAAGGCTTTCTTGGTTGCCGTGAATGATGAGAGATACGATCCCTAGCAAATAGCTTTCGGAAGTTTCCGCAAAAATTTCGACGATTTCTGCCGAGAGGATCCGTGGAACTGTCGAGCTAGACGTCGGTGAGCGAAGAACAACGATATGTCTACAGGGTCCGCAATTCACTCCAGTGAAATCCAACGCGGACAGATATTTGCTAAGAAAAATGGTATTTGGTGCGGCCTGGGCTCTCTCCTCACATTTTCTGTGTTTTTCACCTTGATGAGTGTTCTAAGTTCTCCGGAGAAAGCGGTCCTCCTGGAGAACGCGAAGTTGGAAATCCTTGAAAAGGTTGATGGTCATGGACGTGCGGGGATGGGGAAGGATCTGCTTCCAGATTAAATTGAATCGAGAGAAAGCTTAAATGTCGGCGCCGAATGGAAGCAAGTCAAAGCGGAAACCGATGCGGTCACTGTGGACTACAGTGTTGATCTGGGTGAGAACGAATTGGATCAACCGGTGTCAGAGCCTGCCGCCACGGGGAAGGATGTCAAGGATGTACCAAAACCACTCGCTAGAAAGTTCCTCGGCAGACGCGGTCCGATGGGAAAGCACGCAAGGATATAGGATATGTTGCTCCTTGTGACAGGCAGAAATTCCTTCTTACGATAAAAGATTGACGGGGATTTCAGGTCGTGCAAGTAGAGGAAATCTGCGAGCCAGCCGTCCCGTTAGAGCGAATGCGAGAGTCACCTGTGTTATAATTTTTTGCTCGGTCAGGATCACCCCCAATGTAGAAGCCTCCTCACTCTTCGAAACTGACCGCTATTCACCTAAATTATGTTTCCTAGTTTTCGAATATCATCGGATGATCCGATGTTTCCTAAGACCCGCTTCATAAAAATCCTGAAGGAGAGTGGAACCTTCTCCTTTCCACCGCTCGATGTGTCGGAAATCTCATCCTCCTGCGTTCGTTATCTTAGAAGTAATCGACCACAGACTATAGAAGACAATAAACATCGTATTAGTACGTAGAAGAAGACGAAAATCAATTCTTAAAATCAAAATGCTGAAGCTCGGCCTTCTCTTGGCACACACGAACATCTATCATTCATTTCTTGAGATCTGAGGAACATCACGTTTCAAACTTCCGGCTCCGGAATGGTTCTTGAGGATGATGGAGCGTGATCCCCGCTTCAATATGATTCCCTCACGCGTATTCAGTTTTATCACCGAATTATCTGATCCCAGCTTTGAAAACCGAGCTTGGTGATACCTTATGCCTCTACACTAGATTCAGACGCGCATCTACTTACTTTAAGAACCTACATTTCTCCCCACGAAACGGCAGAGACTAAGTGGCGCCCGGTGCGACTACAAAAATCAGCGTCATTTCCTTTTTTTCGTCGTCTAGAAGGTTCGAGACAGTACTTCTTTGACACCGAGAAGCTGGTGTTGAGCCAACTTGATGAAATACCAAGTTTAACTGCACGGAATATTATTTGAGGAAATATCAGATTCGATAATCGAGGAGGACTCTGTCCTCTCTTGGATCAAAGTCAAATTGCGATAGAGAGGCTTTTCTCCGCACAACGGCGCGGCGCCCGGTGCGGTGGGTACCCGCCGCACCCCCCTTGCTACGCCACTGGATTCCTTTCCGAGTTGACCATTCTATCAGACAGTGTAGCTATTTCGTTCAACTCATGCGAAGTCCCAAATTCCACAAAAATCCTCCCGCGGACCACCACAAATTCCTAAGCGGACAATCAGTGATCCGCAAACCACCAATCTAGAAGATCACCCCTCGGAAGGTTGAAAATATAGACGAGCTTCTTCTGGAGGTTTGAGAATTAGACGGGAATGCCCTTCAATTTAGGAGTGAGTCGCGCCACGATTTCGAAACTCGATCAGTCGTGGCCTGGAATCTCTAACTTTAGCTATTCGTTGAAATGAACGAAAAGAATGCGAAGCGTGGAATCCCTCTGGCTCCAAGAGGGCAGATCAAACCACGCACAGTAACAAGAGGTAAATCGAAACATCATCTGACAAAAGTCAAACAAGTCAAGCATGTCATGAGTCCGCCATCTGCAGGAGAATCCGGCTCAACAAAATCGCTGTATGACCTAGTAACTCAGGTTCTCGACAAGTGTGGTCTGTGTAAAAAAATTAAATTCGATCTAACAACGCCCGAAAAGTTTCTGGTCGGTTGCGTTTTAGTCTGCGCAGTTTTTGTAGGACTGACGGCCTTCATGAATGCGCAGGATGGCGATGATGGGTCAGACTACGATATCATGCCCGAATATTACGAGGGCACCAAGCTCACAATCAAAACGAAATGGATCGAATATCGGAAAGAGATGGAAAAGGCGTACTCGGAAGAAATCGAAGAAGAACTACCTGAAATTGATTGGGGAAAAGATTATGACGTTATGTGAGATGATTGAGAAAGGGAAAGAGCATGGCGCTTGAAATCGTCAGCATTACTCCCTCTGTTTGTGGTACTTCAAGCGTTTTGGCAAGTTTTTGTTATCGATGAAAATGAATCCTCATGAACCATTGTCAATGATCAGCCAGCTGTGATTTCTCACTATAGACGCTTCTATCAATTCTTGAAATTTGACGATTTCACAACGACGAGTCATGTCGAACCAGAGAAATGAGATCGATTCGTTGATGAATATCCAGGATTCAGGAGATTCGAAGGAGAACCCATGCCCGGTTTGGCATCGCGACCAGGAGTCCCTTTTCGATTCACGGAAGATGCTATTTCAGAAAAACGGAAACTAATAATAAATCATCATTCCGCCGCCGTCCACAACTTTCCGAAGATCGCTTGAAATCATGTGGAACACGGACATTCCCGGACAAATCACTTTTGAAGATTCTGAAGAACTCGAGCTCTAGAATTCTGATGTGGAGCTCGAAGGGTTATCGTTGGACAGACGGAAACTGGAGAAGAGACCCTTCTGAAGGTCGACGGGAACGGACCCAGGGTCTTGTGGAACTTCGCGATTCGAATGTTTCTCCACATTCGAGAAAATTGACTCGAAAATCCGCCTCCGAAGCGGTCTGATGTCGACGAAAAGCCAACGTGCAAGGTATCCATGAGAACGATTCTTGCCAAAAACTGTGTTCATGGTCTACTGAGCTTAATTGCGGCTGCCTCAAAGTGAACTCGGCGGAATGATAGATTGGTTCAAAGTGATACATGAACCAATATCACCGACTTCAAGGGTTGATTCACAATGTGATGGAAGAGACACTCAACTGTGGGGTTGTTGCAAATTTCCACCGCCTGCTAGAAATTCACGGTACAGTGAAAACTCGTTAAAATCTGTTCAGTTTCAACGGATTCCCAACAAAACCAATTCGAGAGGACTTATTGTTTAATCGGCCCTTCGTATGTCACGATATTGGAAAACTCTCGTGACGAGGAATTAACGCTGCAACAAACAGATCTGCCAGGAACCGCCGAATCTATTTCGCATTGGTAT
Organism: Neoseiulus cucumeris; assembly: GCA_021527715.1. NCBI lineage: Eukaryota > Metazoa > Arthropoda > Arachnida > Mesostigmata > Phytoseiidae > Neoseiulus > Neoseiulus cucumeris. Next base: position 410,906 of record JAJSRV010000111.1, read on the forward strand.
TTTGAGATTTTCTTCCTTCCTTGAATCCCAAAGTTGCGTGTTGGTTATTCTCGGGGTTTGCACCTGGAGTAAGTTCCATTTCCAGCCATGGAAGAAGAGGTTCGGTTCGAAGGCATCTTGAAAAGAAATGTATTCTTGCATGAGCGATTATGCCGAACAGAAATTTGAGTTTGCCTCGATGTTGTCTGGTCGGTGTGTCACTGCTGTGATTGTCTCGGTCACAGAGTCGAATGTTCTGCTCACGGTTGCTTGTGTTTCTATTGCATGCGCACGATTTGCGCATAACCTCGGCCGACAGTTTTGGGTTTCGACCAAATTAGTACTGCTTACGTTTCCTGCGGGTACCCGCATTCGGGTACTTTACATTTTGATTAGCCGCCACGAACTCTTCCCGATTTCTCTCACGCGCCAGCCTGTGCTGTTCTTCGTATTTTTGTGAGACAGTTTTTTTCTTCCATTATATCCCTCGACCGCGTCAGGGATCGCGAGTTGAAACCAGGCCTCGCGAAATTCAACATGAATTGATTCAACAACTCATCCAATCGACTTGGATGTCGTCCAATAAATCGAGGCGAGCTCGATCAGGTGATCGATCGATCCGTCGGTGAATCGACCGATGGATGGCTTCACCTGATGTTGGCGAGTTTTCGACGAAATTCACTTATTGTTACGTTCTTCGTCCACGACGGCGGCAACAGCCGCGGTGGCGTTTAGGTAGCAATTTTAAAGCAATTTTGTGTGGGCGGCTCCTGTTCAGGGGCTTCATCAAGTTCGTCTTTGGAGGCGTTCCTGATTCACTCGCTTCACTTATCTGCGGCTCTATGAACAAGAATGGATTAATGACTTCCAATCGAACGCTTCGATTAGGGAGAAATGCTCGCAGTGATTTTCGATGAACCAAAACAATATGCGAACCGACCAAGCAGCTCATCATTGCTTTTCCGTTTCAGAGAAGTTGTGCTTCACTTGACTCTAATTTAGTTACACAGTCAACTCTCTCTATGAACGAAAATCAAATCTCAAAACTCCGTTGGGATCAAAATCGAATCCGAAATTTTGCCGGTGAGGGATGAGGATTTCAAGTCGGATCAAAACGCTTCGAAACGAGTCAAATATTTACGGGATGACAACTCAACTCCAGATGAATCTATGTTTCCCAGTTTCCAGCTTCCGAGCGAACTTTTTTCGGAATTCGCTGTCGCGGAACTGAAAAAGAAATCCCTCCGTTGAGTTTTTTTTGTCACGGAAAGTCTTCAACGTGGATTCGTATTACAACCGAGGAGCCAGAAACTCTCATGCTCGAATCCTTTGGTGGCCTTCCTTTCCTCAGGAGAATGAGAACAGGGAATTCGAAAATCTCTCACACATATGCGAGTTCCTCTAACATTCGTGTTTCTCGGCTGGGTTCAATCTGTATCGGAGATCAATCGGTTTCACTCTCAATGAGAAAGATCTGTAGAACTGTGATTCTCAACAATCAAAATGCAGCTTCCTATTGCATTCTTTGAAACGAAAGTCCCCAAAGGACATCATATCTTCTGATCTCTATCTACTCCGAAGATTTCAGAAACTCGGCTTTGCAAGACTGGGGTTGGAAATCGATGAGCTCCGAGGAATTGGTCTCGAGCACTCATCTCTCACAGTTTATTTATTGAGAACTCATGAAACGACTCCGATAGTTGAGTTTCTGTCGTTCAGGCCTCCGGTGAACCTTCGTGAGCCTTCAGGGTCGCGTACGAATTCCACTCGAGCCAAAGGTCTCCTGTATGCGATGTGAGATGCACATTCACGGCATAGCAAGCACAAGTCGAGTTGCCGGTCCGGCAAACATGCTATTACGTCGAAGACGACGACGATCACTACCTTCTATGGAAAATTATACAGTTCGTTGTCGCCATTTAGCGAGTGAATCGGGTGGCGGCGTACAAACGCCCCACTGAAACAGGGGCAATATCGGGACACAGCTGCGTGCCAGCGCTATTAGGCTGGAATTTATTCTCAGAAAACGGACGTGCGCGTCAAACTCATCGGAATCCACTCGATTGCTCGGCTTAAATAAGAACAAGAAAGAAAAGGGAGAGAAGGAGAACTACTGTTCAAGACTTGCTTTTTGACCGTCGTTCCGTGGGTTCGCGCGACGATTTTTCGACATGAATGGGTTCTGTCCGATCATTAACAACCAGAAGGGAGAACAACAACGACAACTCTCGAAGACAGCGGAGCCATTCATCCCCTACGAGCCCGCCGTACAGCACCACACCGGCTGGTCATTCACTTCATGCGAACGGTGCCTGACATTATGAAGTCGGAGGTTCCCTTTCTTGCCTTGCTCGAAGATATCGGTCCGGGAACGTGAAACGAGTTGAGTCCGAGAGTCCACATCGGCAAAAGAGGATGTTCGTTGATGTTCCATATGACCCCGTGCCTGCCACTTCTTGTGCTCGAGGACATGATTCTACGCTGGAATGTTATCGAGCGAGAATCGCGAATATTTCAAATCTCGTCTGAGATTCCAACGGCAGCTTCGGCCGCACATTAGCGGATGCTCCTGATCAGATATTCTGAGCGAGTCTCCTGTATCAAACAGACATTACCTGGAGGACATCAAACGGAAGCCAAAAATACCCTGGTGGGACGACTTCGAGCGTACGGCGGGTCGTAGCTCCGATGTAATCTTGAATTCGGGAGCGAAAAGGAAAACTCTCCGAAGACATTTCCCATCTCCGGTCGTTCGCCCATCCGGACACTCGGACATTCGCCTACGATTCGGAAGTCAACTCGGATCGAAGCTTCGCCGGGAGGGTTTCGTGACGAGAAAACCGCTGCACCTTTCGTAGTCGCTTGATGAGGTCGTTAGTGGTTCACGCATTCTTTTTCGTTTTAAACAAATATTAATGGCCTTTCTTTTTAGAGTGTCGAGAGCGGGCGTCTGCTCTCAGGAGCGAGCCTGGCTTCTCATGGACAGGTCACACATGTTAATTATAAGGGATCTCTCTCCTGGGACCGGCTGACATCGCGTCCTTAACTGTTTCGCTATGTGACAGACGCCTTACTTTTCCTCATGGCGGACATCGACGACGACGACGGCGACAAAATCAGCAGCAGGTCACAACCTGTGAACAACTCCAAGGAGTTGACGACAAAAGACATCACTAATCGCCGGTAGGGTCCGTTAGATCCGTCCGACTCCTGAATGATTTCATTTCGTCCCGGAGGACACTTTGGGGCCAGGATCAAACTCAGGAGCAGGAGGCAGAGCGAAAATTGTCTTCGAATTCACAATAACAACCTTTTTTCCTCCTTGGTAGGCCAATGCGATGTAGGAGACGGGCAAAGGCGGTCCGATATGGAAGAAAGGAGGCAGTGGTCTCGCTTCTGTGCTTTTTTTCTTTTTGGCTACAGCAAGCCAAGGCCATTAATCTCGAAGATTGAAATTTGCTCCGGCCATTTGATAGATGGAATGAAATATGAAAATCTGCGGCTTGATCGTCGACTACCTCCCGGGCCTGCAGTAGGGCGTGAAGTGCTGAGCTACAAGGAGAGATTCGGACCGTTCATTCATTTCAATTGATCGCCAATCATCTCCCTCAGACAAGTGGAGTCTGATACGAACACGCCCGATGATGAGTTCTTCTTCCATTTCTCAGGAGCGCTTCTCCTGAACAGTAATCCTTGTCTTCGGCTGAGATTCTTTCGTTCGATAAATTTCAGATTCCAAAGCGAGATTCTCATCATGTTAACAAGATCCATCCAAGATAGAGTCGGCTCTGAATCCGGATATTTCATTGCTGTTCGATGCACTCCTCGATGGACAGCGCATTTCGTATTAGTTTTTGGTTCCGAGTACGAAATTCCGACGGGCGCAGAGATGCGTTTCATGAATCAGTGATGCGGTCGTCCCTCGGACTTCTCTTAGGTGCTTCGAGGGCACCTTCGTTTTCGATCCGAGCCGAATACAAAGAGTCCAATCTCGGTGTGGAGTCCACGGCCGGAGTTGCTTTGAGCCGAATGACAGTCTACGCAGCCGATACCGAATGTCATTCAAGCTGCAAAACAGCTTCGGAGCTGCCATTCTTCTCTCGGAGGTCAGCGACAGCGAATAGCCGGAGATCGAAGCTCTGACTTGTATTCATCTCGTTGTGAATTATTCCAACCAACCTCACCTCTCAACATCTTGATTCCTCGAAATCCAAATGACATTCATGTTTTTCATAACTCCGCGTTCATTTCTTCGCCGGATGTTGTTTTGCAACTGAAATTGACGGCGTTGAAGGTTCGATTACATGACAGAGAACCAAATCAGATTCCTCGAAGTCTCTTACACGGACTTTCCTTCTTCTGAGTAAGCAGCAGACTCCGACAGAGTTTAGAAAGTTCATCCGAATACCTTTCTGTATTCATTCAGCGTGAGGTGAGGTTTCGACCTTCGGTTGTGAGTGTATCCCGGACCGTAGTCTCAGGGGCATCGTCGACGCAATGCCGGCAGAGCAGGAAACACCGCCGACGTCCACGTTTTGCCTGAGTCGCCTTGGCTGCTGCTGTGGCTAGAGCTCGCCCTGGCGGTGGCGGCGGCGGCCTAACCGGGTCCGTCTTTTGGTTGGTCTGTTGGTCGTTGCACTGCTGGTCGGTTGGTGTTCGTCGGTCATAAAGGGAGCGCAAGCAGAAGAAACAGGGGCGGCCAATGGCCCAACCGGGAGTTGTTCCGGACAGCGTCCTGCACTCACCATAATGTGGTGGTCGAGCCAGGATTTGGCCAGTTGGGACACCTTGGCCACGTCGGCTTGTTCTTGCCAAACACCTTCAAGTGTATCAGTACGCTGCATCGTGCGTGTCGTGCCTCCAAGGAAACGCACGCAGCAGGACAATACAGAGCTTGCTTTACCACGTCTTTTTCATTGTTGCAGCTGTAGTCAGGACGTTTGGAGGACGGTGTCATCGAGGTCCTGTTCTTGGCGGACCCACAACAACGACCATGCCTCGCGTTCGTGGCGAACTCCTCGACGGTCAAGGACCGCCGGAGTCGCCTCTCAACAACGAAAGGCAAGAGTTGGCAAAACAGGGGAGGGGAGGGAATGGGGAAGCGAGGCAAGATGGTAAAACCGGGAAAAGGTTGTCGTGTTCTGATCGTGACCTCCTTGTCGTCTCTTCCTCGTGCTCCTGGCCGTTGTTGTCGTCGTGGACGTCGTTCTCCTCGTAGTCGTCGTCGTCGTCGTGTCTTTGATGTTAATCTGGTTACGACGGAGGCGTTTCTTGTGTTGAGTCTTCTTTTCTTTGATGTCGAGAGTTGAGTATTCTGCTCTTCGTATCCGACTACTGTTCACCTTCCTCGTACTCACAAACGGACTCGATTCTCCGCGTCCTCCACCTGCACCCACCAATCCTGTTCGCTTCCTACATGGCTGTCTACCAACCCATCTATCCATCCATCCATTAATCCATCTATCTATTCAGAGAGTTCTTCGATCCATCGTCTCGATCTTCATCCCTCTGTCAATCGTCGAGGACGGTCGGAGGAAAAATCAAATTTGCGTTTTACCGGAAGGAGCTCAAGCACTCAAGGCGAATCGAGCGCCGCGGCGCTCAGTCAGAAAGGGAAGCTTTTTTACTTTTCTCCTTCATCGTCTTCGACTTCCACCCATGTTAATTATGTATCCGACTCGCTTCACCGTTGCGCACTGTGTGTGGTTGTGTGTGTCTCCAACTGAGCGCTTGCCTTTACGGCCCTCGATGTGAATTGTTGATTTGCAAATTGTGTTCGATCCTTCTTGACTGGAGAGTAGCAGTCACTACGCCGCGCGGCGGTGGGCACACGGAGTAAAGAGCACAGTAATCGGAGTTCCTTTGTTTTTTTTTCCTCCTCTCCTTCACGACAGCAATCCCGCGAAATTCGAGTTTGAATCACGAGCTGCCCGCCCTGAACAACTTTCATTCTAGACCCGCTTAGAATTTACGCCTTATCGCTGGAAGATTCGTCGAAAAGTATCTCACGGATCATGTTTTGTGAATACTCCGGCGGTTGGTGAAGTTTGACAGTACAATCTATCACTTTTTCTCGGATTGGGGGTTTTCGAATTTCTCTGAACAATATATATCTGTTCGCCCACCCGTAATTTGTTGGGAGCTATCTTTCGGTTATTCTGGTCCTCCCGTTTGAAGGTGAAGAGGTTTTCTCTTCAATGTGGGCGGCGGCGGTAGCAACGGCACTCCTTCAGCTGCCTTTGGCGATTTCAGAATTTCTTCGAATTTCCGCCAAAAGTTGAAATCTAATCGAGATTGGCCACCGTCTTCAGACTTTCTTTCATCTTCTCTCCTCATTCTTTCCTTCCTCTGTCTTTCCCAATCTGGCTAGTGCGAGTAGCCCACTGATCCAAGTACGACTGGATCATAGCGCACACTATAGAGTTCTCCGAAAAACCTTTCAATTTTCGACCAGCGCGAAGTTGGCTAACGAGTCAGGCCGGCGGCTGGACGCTTAGACAATTTGAGTTTCGTTTTCTCAAAGTACTTTAACAATTATTACGATTCACAGTTAGTCTCGATGATGTTCGAATGGACTGCGAAAAGTGGATCGCTGATTGCGACTTGGTGTCTCGAAATTGTTTTTCGTTTAGTCTACCTATGTTTCGGAAATTACTCAGTCAGCTTCGACGATCGAGCTGGACCCGATGTCGGTTGTGAAAAGGAAAAAAGAAACGAGCGCAGGCGGTGATCATCAATCGAGTGTCTCCGGTGATTGTTGCTGCAGCGTAGATGATTTCTAGATGGACGTGTGTGGAAAATGTCAACCAAGCAGGACGGTCGCTCATGGAGAAGAAACATTTGATAGCCCACACATGAAAAATTCTCATTTTCCTGTGAAACGCATCTGCCATGCCATTTTGGTTTGGTGACAAATATCATCCCTGATGAATCATCCAGGAAATCTATCCGAGACCAATTAGACACTCGCGAATACCGCGTCCATACGACCAGAACGATGAAGACAGCTCGGAAGTCCCGTCTTCGGAATCTGATTCTTTACTTGAGTTTCACTTAGATCTGACAGAGGGACATTCACTTATATGCTCACTTCAGTCGGAGCTTTAGAATGACATGAACTTCTTCAGCATTGTAGAGAGTCTCTACTGCAGACGTCGCGACGTTTTATCTTTTTGTGATCTGAAAGGAAGTGTTGAAATCTCGGAATTCATACTGAAATCCCTTCTTTACTTCGCTATCATCCTCTAAGAACGGTTTTTGAAACATTGGAATGCCGCAAAAAACGTATAAGTTGAAACAATTACCTCGGTTGTACTCACTATTATGGCACTCGAAGCCGTAATCGCTCTGACAGTCGTAACGTTCCGTGGTTTCGAGTAGCTTCGGTTCTTCTGCCTCGCGTGGCGATGAGTTGGAATCGGTTCCGATTTCGATTCGCCTACATTTGGTTTGGCAGGGTCGGGTTCCGTCGGCTATTGCGAATCACTTAGAAACAATTCGACTCGGCGAACAAACGACGCTCAATTCGATAAACGTTTTCTACGTTTGAAAGCAATTTGTCGACGGAGCTAGAGGTGGGAAGCAGCGATGGACAGAAGCAATTTCAGGGGTTGGTTCTGTTCAGGTGGCCCGTTAGCCAATTCACTCGACAGTTTCGAGTGATCGTCTTTCTGCTGACCGTCCAATCAGCCAGAGCTGATCCAGCCACGAATCCAAGAAGTAAAAACGCGTTTATCAAGAAGCTACTTGAACGATATTTAACAATGACCGATCGCGTCATTCATTGATAACCTGATCGAAGGCGCGACGTTGCTTCAAAGAAGAGCCGGAGACGGACTCGAAAACCTAAATCTCAAGAAACAGGAGCCCTTCGCTGACTGTCCATGCATTTTGGACTCGTACTCGAGCGAGAAATGTGAAAAGCGACGAATTTCGGATCAACTGAGATTCAAGGAGTCGACGACGCAGGAATTCGGGGGAAAAAAAGTGATTTTCCTGCCAGGGCTCGAACCTGGGATGTGCAGGCGTATGTGATAACCAGTACACGACAGGACCCACGAAGACTTCGAGAGTGGTGAGCGACCATTCGTTTGTTTCGAGAAGTTTTCGCCGGAGAAAGTACTGTGGCATATTTTTTCATTTCGGCCTCAACCCTCGAGAACCTTGCACGGCTCCGCTTTGTTTCATATCGTGGAAGAAAAAGCTTGCCAGAAGGTCCGCCCAGGAAAATTGGAAATTTGCGTCACAGCGCTCTTCTGAAAAAGAATCCAAAGAGAAAAAAAATGAGCCAAGAACACACGGTGAATCGAGCGGCAGCGCGTAAAGAACCCGAGGTGACAGGACCGAACGAAAGCAGCGTCACGCGGATCCGTTGGCTAGCGAGCCCGCGCGTGTGAGTGCTGAGTTTGAAATGTTTGCGAGCCATCCAAGTGGCAAAATTGGCCGAAGCCAGCCGTCGTTGTCGTCGTCATACCTTGAAGAGAATCTGCTGCCACGGCTGCCAACGAAGCTGTTTTCCCTATCTTTCCTCGGCGTTTCCCTTCAACATAACCCGGTTTCTCCTGCTGAGCTCCAGCCGGAAAATTTCTCCGATCAACTTTCCAAACTGTCTCCTGTTCCATCATCCGCCTTGAAACATCTCCGGCCTGTTTCGATCGCAATCATGAGAGGGCGACGAAATTCGGACTCTACGTTATCAGCAGAAAATTTCGAGAACCCGAGATTTCGTTTGATACCACGAGAATCAGGAGAGTTCGTGCACCCTCGACCATACCCCGAAAAGAGAGGGAAAGTTTGCCATGGGACACATTTTCCCTGATGTTGCTGGATTGTTCGATTCGCCAGCGAGGAGCTCGGATGGTAAAGAAACCACTTGCGAGCAACATCGAGAGCCCGGATCGATACGAAGCTAGGAGGGCAGGCAGGAACCAACTCGAAGGGTGAGAAAAGACGAGAGGGAAGCTTTGTTTGAGTAGCTCTCGTCGCCATCGTCGTTTGTCGTCTAGCTCGGTCGGTCGGTCGGTTTGCTCTTTCGTTGATTCGTGATGTTTGGCGACCACTCTCAGAAGGGTAACCATTGCTAGGCGTTCTCCAAGTAGCCGATATTAACAATGCTCCTCGCAGGCAGCTTTCTTTGAGCGCAGTAAACATACCTCGCGGGACTTCATGAGACACGTCCCCTCCTGAGACAGTTTACGAGTGGCCAAACTCGACAAACAACGGTGTTTTCCTCAATCATTAGATTAAAACGAACTAAAGCTCCACAACGATCTCTTGTCATATGGAGTCGTTTGCGCGCAGGATTTCGCGTTTCTCGTCCGTCGATCCGAAAAAACGAGGAGACAAAGAATCGAAAGGGGAACGAAAATCAAAATTTCACATTGTAAAGGTCAGAAGGAGGTCTAGGATGCGAGTTTTGCACTGAAAAATCGTGAACGATGAGGTAAGGGATGATAAAAAAGAGGATATAGTTGAAAAAATGAGCCGAAATCGTTGTTTTAATGAACTTTCGATTTGCAGAACGTTTAATTCAGGCGATTCCGAACCTCGTTTTGAGCTCTTATCTTGAGAAAAGACGACATGATCTCGCTTCGGAACCCGATTTCACTCGACTTTATTCTTCCTGGAAAGCCACCAACTCGAATTCACTGCCGCGCAAGTCATATCTGAGTCAAACAGCCACACTGTTTCCTCGACATATCACGGGCCTGACTCCGCGAGCTCCCAAACCCTCCTACAAAGCGGTGATCATGCACTCTCCTGTACAATTTGTTGACCGCTTTGCAGAAACACGATCAGAGACTCCGGCTTCACGGAAGATACACATGGAAGACTTTCAATTCAGGTCAGTTTTGGTTTCATGCTCATTTGGAGCTAGTTCCAAAAGAGCGGAATCGCGCCATGCCGAAGAAATCAGATCCGATGACTAGAGGTGATAAATGGTCGATGCTAAACGACCTGAGCGATCCAGAGCATCGCGATCGGGATATCAAGCTGTGAAGCTGATCTTTTAGTGAAGTGGGAGTTCACGCCCAGCTCTTATGGAGCTTGGAGATGCGCCTCTCGTCCCCGAGCCCATCTCTATCTCTTTCGTTCGTCCGTCCAGCCGCCATTCTTCCGCTCGAGTCTTCTTTCTCACTCCACAATAAATAAGCATAGGAGACCCACAGTGATTGTGGGCTACAACCATCATTCAGGTGATGGGTGCTCGCTCGCCGTTGTCGTCATCGTCGCCGACCAATAGCCGTCTCGAAGTCAAACCGTGCTCGACGAGCATGGGTATGGCAGGAATAGGGAAGCTGCTGCAGGATCGAGTCGCGCTAACAATGCAACCCGAGCCCTAAATTCGGAGGTGATGATACCCATATTAATGGTTGCTTTGTGTCTGGACGGACAGACTGACAGAAGGACGGAGGGAGAGCGAGGAGAACAGTGCAGGCAAGAATGACAGAAACTGTTTGCTTCCTCTCTGTCGCTTCTGCCGCCGCCGCAGCTACAGCTTCTGGGGGAGATGTTAGGCGATCTCTTCGAACCTGATAGTCGTTGCTGTTTTCCAGAACTTGACAATTTCTAGTCTCAGCACTTGAAATCCTTGGTCGGAACGGAGGAACTTTGAGTTTTTCTTCAGTGACCTCGTTATACATGGATAGAAAACGTTATACGCTTTGTGACTTTGATGGACCGTTGTCCGTGAAGACACAGAGAAAACTTAAGAAGTTCATTCGTTGTTTGTTTGTTTCGTCGTCGGTTCGTGCAGCGTGCTTGTGTTTCCTCTAGTGATAGGCCATTTTTCACGACAAAACTCAAACACGCCCAATAAAACGCGACAGTCCGAAACCATTCGACAATGCTCCCCACAGATTTTGCTGTTAGTGCTGGATCTCGTTGTGTTGCATGGCAGCCGAGAAGTAGGAGACGAAAATGGATGTAGAGAGAGTGTAACTAGCCGGGTAGTTGGCTTGCGAGGTTTGCTCAAAACACCCGAGCTAGACACGCCTTTATATCGTACTTTCCTCGTTACACACCTCTGAATCACGAGTTTGGCTTTCTTCTGCAAACAAGTCAGAGCGCTCAACAAGAGCTCAAACCCACGTTCACGCTCGCAACTTTTTTCTTGCACGCTCTTCCTCCCTCTCTCTTTTCAAAAATTTCATTCATGTCCACCAAGCTTCGTGATGCTGCAATTATTTTTCGTCACTCCGAAATGTTTCCCACAACCGTAGAGTCCGAAGTCTCGAATACCCTGGAGTGTTCGGGGTTGGTCCAAACGGGTTTCAGGATCTGGGAACCTGTCCCTCATGATTTCTGAGATCCCGTGGAGCTTTCACGCGGGCCAATTTTCTCCAGAACCACGGGACGCATTTTTAAAGGACTAATAGTCATCGCGTACGATGTATTCGAACGAAACAAGATTTAAACCTTTATCAACCGATTCCTAACTTCGTATCGATCGGAATCACTCACTTCCTGGTGATTCCGATCTTCTTTATTTATCAGCAGACTCTCTCATCGATGATACACTTCGTCTGGGTTCTTCCCACTTCCGATTCTGGAAACGCTTTTCTCGAACGCAAAACACCGAACAATTCGGATTCTAATTCACCGAATGAGACTTTCTGAGTCGAGATAACTCCGGTTATGGCAACATCATCAGTGATAACGGGAAATTATAACTAGAGCCTGAAAGTTCAGGCATTATTCATTAATCACTCCCCATCAATTCATGGAATAGTTGATCGGAGGTCGACCACATCGATGATTTTTTCCCAATCACGACTTGGGCTGGAACAATCAAGCATCAAATACTCATTAATCCATCAATTCATATGGATAGATGGAGTGTCAAAAATGATCAATGCCTAAACTTCCAGATTCCAATAATAACTACTGAAGTCAACATCTGAGCTTAAGAAGCACAGGGAATGTAAGATAACCAAACATTTTTACTTGTATCAAGTACAGTGTATGAGAGATCTTCAGTTTCGCGCAGGCTTCGTGCTGGAAGGTTTTTGTTTTCTTCCACATCAAAGTCTGATGTAAAAATTCGTCACCTGAGTTCGAGTTTTTTTTGGAGAAGTAGACTCTTGGCATGATTACAAATATACGTCGAGGACGAGGAGAAGAAAAGGCACTATCAAGCAGACTGTTTCAAGAGATATTCGAAATGATGACTCGGAATTATTGAATCTGTGCTGAGCTAAGCTACCTAGGCTCGTTTCTGATGATCATGATTTCGAAGATCAGCCAAACAGATGCCAATGAAACGGAAGAAAACCCGCAAGATTGAAGCGGCCGCCAGAAGATCTTTAATCACATCTAAAGGAATACTATTTGTCGAAAAACTCGGCGTGGCTACTGCTCAGCAATTCATGAATAACTCATATTTTGAGATTGTCAGCTCATGAGAAAACCATGCGAGGTAGAATCTACTCAGGAATAACTTGAGGCCGAGAGAATGAGTGTTCGAGGTTCGGAAAGTTCGATTTTCCCTTGATCTCAATGAAATTCTGATGTCATCTGTTCTTGAGAAGGAAACCATTGCTCCATAACAATGTACTGTGCTCGATTTGAGGAACATTCACCCTCAGTTCAGCATTACCATATCCGAAATATTCATTTCCTCAAATTCTTGAAAAGTCTACACCCAAAGCAGCCCAAAGAACTGATATCGGTTCATTGCGTTGACTTCCGGATCAGCTGAAATCTACGGCGTCTCGTCAAACATCGAAGCTTACAGTTTGTCGAGTCCACAGTGAAGTCCGTGAGGTAACGTTTTGTTTGAGCTGATGCCGAGGGAGGATGATAGAGATGTTCGAGCCGATGGAAGCGACGCGACGACAGCGGAGTTTTGAACACAACGAGCGATGTTGTTGAGTTGAATGCAAACATAGCTACGCTTCATTTAGCTTCACGAATGCCTGACTCCGATCATGGGTGGTGACTGGAGGCTACCGGAGGGTACTGCTTGCTTCATTGACTGACTCGATGTCCCCGGCCGAAGTCACCCGTATTCCGAGATCGGCCAAGGAACGTATTGTTCTCTAAAGGCGTGAAGCACTTGGCTCCGACCGAGACCTCAGCCTCAGCAGCTTCAGAAGTCATGCTGACGATAAATCAGCCTCGCTGTTCACAACGCATTGCTCTGTTGTGACACTGGGTTTTCAGCGGTGACAGACCGACGGACAGAAGCACAACCAGACACAGGAAAGTCGGGTCGCGATCGTTTCTCTGCACCGAGCGAGCGGTCGTGGCTTTGCTCAGTCCATTGTTTGGTACCCCTCTACTCGTTGGATCCGTCGTCGCAGGCAACCAGTCCCGGGCCACCTAGGGTGAGGACCGAAGTTGCAACCGATGGCTGCCTGTGAATCCGAAGAGACCGGCAAATGAAGTCGATCATGGTTATCACTTTAAAAAACCAAACACCAATATCATTTCAAAAAATGTCAAAAGGAGCGACGTTTTAAAGAGAAATGTCAGATAAATGTCGAAAAATTACGACAAAATACTACAAAAAGCTCGATTCTGAATTCTGAATGTATTGTTCAAGTTGAAGATATAATGAATCGAAGAAACGCTGCCAGGGATTCGAGCTCTTCCATTCGCCAATCGTTCTCTATTCAGACCGCAGTTGTCTTCTCTCGGTGATGGGCGGTATTGTGGCTGAATCCTCGAAACCGCAAAAGCGCCAACCAATAGGATGGCAAAAGAGTGTTACCCCAGTACCCTCACCCGAAAGCGAGCCATTGCCTGCCTTCCGCCAGCCGACCGGCCGCTGCGTATGAAAAAGGAGACAGAGAGAGGTGCGCTCTAACCGCAAAACCACAAAACTAAAAGGAGAAGACGACAGTCCATCCTCCTTCTTCCATCCTTCCCCTTCCATCGCTATAGATACGGGCCTCCCTGCCAACCGCTCTTTCGCCCTAAACCGCAGACTCTGCCTACTTGTGGTTTTCAGGCGGAGAGAAAGACACCTCCTTAAATTATGATGCACCGTCATCCTTGTCCCGCCGCGCGGACTCCTGACCTCGTTCCATGAATTCCGAGTCCCCGAATCCGGGAGAGTTTTGAGCTAACTCAGAACTTTCTCTTCGATTTCAATGAGAATACTCTCCTTCCCAAAGTTTCATGCTGGAACTCTTCCGGGAAAATTCTCAGAATTGAGATTTTTGAGAAATTGGGCTGAGGTTCCCGTTTCTGGGACTTCGTGAAAGGTTTTCGAAACGCTCGATGTTCAGGTCGACGACGAAAACCGAGCTCAACTGGCTGTGAAGCCTCTTCCGGAGCCGCTCGGTGCGAATGCCGTTGAAGTGGCGGTAGCGGTGGTGGACATCGCTCACGAATCTTCGAACGGGAGTCGTGGGCGACAGGAATCGTGTCGTATCGTTGACCGCTCACGGGTCCCATATGTCCAGCGATTGAATCTCCACCGATCCAAAATCAATGAGAGACGATGACGGCTTTGTAGTCCGTGGAGGCGTCGTCTGTTACTGGTTGACTGACTGCATATTCACTCCTCCAACGACACGAAAGTGAGCGACTTCCTTCCGATGCTCGATGCGTGGGAGTTGCTCGTGCCTCGAGGCTTCACGACAACCTCAAAACTTCGGCTTTTACCGAACCGAAAGCTCACTCACGCGCGGTTCTTTCCTCGTCGGCGTTGATTGTCGTCTTCTTTCCTCGAAAAAAGAAAGAAACATTTTCCGTCGAGGAAGGTTCGGAAGGGTTGATTTGACGGACGAGGCGCTGCTCTTCGCGCAGAAGAGGCAGGGTTCTGCAGTGCGGCCAGACTTCAGGCGAGGCAAGAATAGAAAAACGATTCCGTAATTGCGGTGAAAGAATCGCAGACGAACGATCGAGCATAAATCAAGAAATGCTCGATGATGGATCCAACATTCATAATACTGTTACGTCCGCTTCTTTTTTTCTCTCTCATAATCTGTGCGCTGGCTCATCCGAACGCTCGGTTGGTTGGCCAAACGTACGACCGACCGACCGACCACCAGGCCTCTCTCTGTGGGATCACGACCTCGCCTCGATCACGACCAGCCGGCTGCTAGCATTACTCACAATTATTTCGATTTCAAGTCGGATTTCGAGCAAGCCAACAACAGCCGAAACGATGACGACACTCACTCAGTGGGAACGAGGAAAGAACAAAAGCGAACCCTGAGCGAGGCAACAACAACGAGCTCCTGGACGAGTCTTCGAAACTCCGAGATTCCTCTCAACCCCAACGAGACCACGACAACAACTCGTTATCGCTGTCGTTATAAGGAACCTAAGGTGAGATTGTCCCATTGTCTTGAAAAGTCTGGATTCGCCTGGGGCGACCCAGCTGCCTGGCAAGATGTTGGCCAGGAACGGCTTCCTGCGCCTCTAACAGGCAACCGTGGCCGCATGAGCAGAGGAAAACCTCGGCGGGTCGAACTCCATGACATCAAAAAGGGCAGGTCCCTGGACAGTAGCGCGGTATTTCGTTTCGCCTGTTACGCTGGGTGGTCCCTTGAATTTCACGGTGATTAGAATCGCCCGGACAGCCACCCAGCTCGATTCGATCTCGCTCGGGACCTGACGACCTCATCGTGTTTTCAGCACCTCTTTACAATTAGGCAGGAGGGAGAGATCGGAAAATCAGGGAAGGAAGGAAATCCAGATGAAAAATGGAAAATCTGTTGTATCACGGTCGCTCTGGAAGCGGAAAACTTCGCAGAAGAGCTTGTGATTCTGTTCCGGATGAGCTCGACCGTCTGGAAGCTTCGTTCCCAATCTGAAGTTCCACACTCGAGGCGACATCTTTGAGGTTCGTTGCTGTTTGCCTCATATTTGGAAGGCAGCAAACCAGCCGTGCGCCAGTCTGGTTTCTCGGTAACTCGAAGAGCAAACTGCTCCGACCATGGCACTGGTCGTGTCATACTTCTCGGTTGTCTTGCGTCACCACTGTCGTTCCTTCGTCAAACACGCCGAAGGCGTTAGCAGCCAGTCTGAGAGTTCGTCCATCCATCCATCCATCCATCCATCGGCTCGGGTCTCGGCTCTAACGATGCTCTCGAAAGCTCATAGCGAGCACGCGGGTTCCAATACTCGCTCTGTTCGCTTCTTGACATGTTTCGCGGTACATGGAAAACTCGACGCAGGTTCGTGAAAAGCCGAAGTGGAGGAGTCGATCGGTAGAACTGATGGTGAAACATCGGTTTTTGTTGTTGCGTCCGAAGTTTTTGTTCTCGCTGTGGGTAACCGACGAGCGAGTTGATGTATGGTGCGGTTTTCGTGACTGGACGACGCTAAATTGCGACGAGGCCTTTGCACCGACCGCGAATGAAGAAGCAGCGTTTACACCATCACGAGTGGAAATTATCCGACTCTCTTACCTTTATTTTTCTGTCTGTCCATTCATCCGCTCCGCGTTCGATCGCCAGCTCGCGGGCTTTGCGGCTAGCAATTTTCACTCCTTGTCAACCCAGCGTGGCGTCCAACATCGAACATTAACGATTCGTATTTCTGGAAAACAAATCGGTGACATTTTTCATCTTTCCAGCTAGGAGTCCTTCTGACGCCGTTTCTGTAGCTCACGATTTTCATGCAACCAACGGAGAAAGTAGCAAACCATGTTTGATTTGGTTGTTCTTCGCATTCATTCGATGACGTCGCTGAGGTCTAGAGGACGGTTCGGGGAAACGACACTTCAGGAGTCTGGTTTCTCAGTTTTTACGCTGAATCATCGTCATTGCCTCTTCGGTTCTCGTCGGAGGCACGAGAGCTGAATTCTTCAAAGTTCGAGCCTCTCGCGGTGAACAGAGGAATCTGTGTTAGCCACACGGACTGTTTTGTCAAATATTAGCGCGTTCGTCACAATTGTGCGACTTCATTTCACGGAGTTTGTCCCAATTATTTCCGCTTCAGTGGTCGCCTTTAAACTTCGTTCATCCCGACCTGACCGACAGAGCGCGCAAGACGACCCAGAACGATAAAATACAGACGTCACCGGTCGGCGACGGCTTCTGATTGAGTGATTGACTTCTTCGTTTGACTTCGTTTTTGAACTTCTCCACTTTCGGCGCGAAATCCCGACTGAACCGGAGCGAACCGAGTCGCCGACTGGCTGACGAATCGTTACTTGCGGGAACTGGGACAATCTATCAGAAGCATTTGTTGGACGATTTGTTGATTTGGCTAATCTGATCCATCATTTTCTCTTTTCAAGACGTGCTCCTTCGGTTCAGGCTTGGGTCCGGTTAGAGGCTGACTTGTGAATTTTGAGCTCAAGAAACGACTTCGGAAAAATGAAGTCCACCATTGTGGTGGTGATCGCGGTGAAGCTGACGAATTGTGAAAGTATTTGAAAACCCCAGCGCGTGGGTCCAAACACCTTTATTGTGTGATGGTCGAACACAGCTTTTCTTCTGCTTTCTTCGAGGCTTTTGGACTTTCCTCTTTGTTGTCCCCACTCATCCGAGTAACCAGTCTGCTGTTGGTTTTGACTTCACCAGGGTCAAGGTTGTTCGGCGCTTCTGGAAAACTGGAAATCAACTTATTCTCTGTGGGAAAGGCTTCGAGTTCCCCACTTTTCCTGGTTCCCCTCCCCCGAAACTGGTCTTATGCGAGTAGATAAGTGGGGGAGAGTTCAGGATGGGGGAAAATTATTGGAAAAGGGGAACGCACTATAGACACGGGGAGTCGAAATTGGCGACGGGACAACCGCAAAAAGGGGGAAGAAGGGCAAGGGGGTAGGATAATGGGGGAGGAGATTCGATAAGGGAAAAGAACCCGAAATGGGGGAGGTAAGATCGAAAATGGGGAATGAGGAACCGAAAATGGGGGAAGGAGAACCGAGAATGGGAGGGAGGAGTCGTGAACCGGGAAGGAATGAGATGATCACGCTAAAAGGGGAAAAGCTCAGTACGGCGGCAGGTTGATCAAGTACCTAGGGAAAAGGGGAGAGCTAAATATAGACTGAAACGAAGCTGAGTGAGTGTTGGAGGGAACGGGCTAGGATTTACAAATGGGACGGGGCAGCGGCGATTTCGAAGGACAGTCTTTAACGTCGCGGAATCCGCACGAGGCGAGCGGGTCGGTGGATGAACATTCGTAGCTGACTCGGGTATGTGAGTGTGTCTTTTTATTTCTACTCGGAACTGGTCCGAGGAATGATGAGTCACGTTAATCCCTTGCTTCCCACACCGGTGCCTGTGCGGGCAGTTGCAGCGGGGAAGAGTATCGAAACACTCCCTTGCGCTCTGTCGGTCCGTCTGCTCAGCTTCTCTCAGGTCGGTTGTGTCCCTCGGCTCACTCTGTCTATCATGCTCTCGCTTATTTGCTATAGCTCCCTCCAGGAACTGAGTGACCCATTGCTGCACTCATCCACGTCGATCCAAACTATCAGGCGATAGCAGGCTTGACTGGTTTATCTCGGTCCAACCTCTTCTCCAGCCCTTAGGTGGAACCGAACTTTGCTTTTCGTTTACTCCTTCATCTGTTCACGGAATTCTCCGAATAATGAATACATGTGCAAACTTCATGCGATCTCGAGCACATGGGGAAATGCCGCGGTTTCTGCAGATGTTAGCCCGTTAGGAGCTCAGGAGATTCTAGGGAGGAAGGAGGGAATTCAGGACGAAGAGTTGGAATCGCATTTGCAGTCCCTACGTCCGACTGAATGCGCTTTTCGTTACTTTTTCTCCAGAACAATCTCCTCAACCGATCCCACCGAGCTGTTGCGATCGTCCCAGGGGCTCCGCCGAACAGCGGAAAACCCTTGTTCCCGAATTCTTCTGAAATCCTGAGAGATGTCTTCACCCTTCAAGGAACCTCCTTATCGGTCCCGGTCAGAATTTCCGACCGGATTTCTATCGCCCCTACCGACCTTTGTCCTGATCATCATCATCAGATCTTCAAGCCGGTCTGCTTCACCTCATGGACTGCGTCGAGGGTTCTCGCGAGCCGACCGGCGCTCGTACCAAACGCAAGCGTGCCTGTTCTTGAAAGAAGGAGAACAGCAAACGACATTGAGTTGAACGCTTAGTGCTTGCAGCCTTATCCGGTGCCTGTCGCTCCCTCTGGCGACTGTTAAGCGCACTGTTGTGGTCGTCATCATGGTGGTGGTAGCGGTGGTGGTGGTGGTAGCGGCCGCGGCGGTGGTGGTGGTCGTCGTCGTCGTCGTCCTCTTCCCTTCAGGAGTGTGTGTGTATGTGTGTGGAGGGAGGGAGGGAGGGGAAGGGAGTTGGGGGAGCTCGAGAGATCCTTGAGCGTTCGTCGCAGCGCTGTGCAAGCCACGACTCTCTTTGCGGCGCCCATCCGAGTCCCACCCTTTGGTATACCACTTCGAGCGGCTTCTTTCCTTCCTCCTTGCTGCTGCTGCTGCTGCGGTGCGAGTGTGTCCGCTTGTGTGGGACTCGAGCTTGCTCTGCCTGGTTTCTGCTGCTGCTGCCACCGCCGCCGCTGCTGGTGGCGGTGGTGCTGCTGCTGCTGCTGCTGCCGTGAGTGTGAATCCTATCCATGGCGGTGCGGCACGCAGCGGCGGCAGCAGCGGCCGCTGCAGCCGCCGCCGCCGCTGTGGTGGTGTGGGGCGGCTATGCGCGCGGTGTGTGGTGGGACGGCTCGTGGAGAGGAGCTCCACAAGGGGGCTGGGCCATCCAGAGCGAGTCGGTTGGACTGAAGCTCTCTCAGCGTTCGCCTTCATCCAGTGAGTGAGTGAGTGAGCCGCTCGCCACCAACCAGCGGCCAAAGCAAGCAACCAAACCGACCAACCAACAGAGCCTGGCGAGGAGGCATTCAGATAGGCGAGTGCTGCTGCAGCTGTTCCCTGTGCCACAGTCGAGGAGGAGGCAGTCGTCGACTCGGTCTGCGGAGGAGTTTGCTTGCTCGCTGGCTGGCTGGCCCGAACTGTCAGCTGAGACCACGACCGAGCGGTTTCGACAGTGCCCTCAGCCCACACGCTCTTAGTGCCCTTGCCGGTTGGCCGTTTATCCGGATAACCAACCGTACATTAATTTTCCCAACCTCATTTGAGGAATCATCAGCTGTGCACGCGGTGCGTGCCCAACGCGTGCCGTGTGACATTTTTGTGACCATTTGTGATAGAACAGTCGCCTGACAGGTGACCGCAACTACCAGGATCCGAGAGACGTGCCAGGTCTCTCCTGATTGATGGACCGTGCGATGCGAATCCAGTGGTCGATTCATTGATTGTCAACCACACACCGATCGGTTGACAGCGGAGGTCCCCGACAAGAGGCAACAGCTGAGAGACGTTTCGAGCACTCAATCGATCGATTGATTGAGTGACTCCGTTCAATCATTCATCGGTCCGTGATTGATAGACGGTGACAGTGTTCTTGTTGCGGGGGACTAAGCGGTTGACAAGGTGATGGTGGTGCTGGCGGTGTTGTCAACATCATCATCATCATCATCATCGGCAGTGTCTTCGGAGTGACAACCCGCCGGCCCAGTCGCCACTGTATTTGTGGAAATCAGCAAAGGAAACAACTCTGGCTGCCAGAAGGAGGTGGCGGTGATCATTCGTGCGAAAAAAGTACAACAACCAAGAAGAGGTGGTCTGACCACGACGACGTCGACGACAAGCGAATCAGGGTGGGCGCTTTGTGCGTGAAGTCCCTCGTGAACGATGTCAGCCGCGGCGATAGTCCCCATGCTGTCGTCTCCGTCGCCGCGAAGACGTCGGACAGCACGGAACGGCGAAACGACGAACAGCTCGCAGTCGGGGGCAGGGCCGCAGGTTCTGGATGAGGCGCAATTGCTTCCGGGCGAGCGTGTCCTCAACCAGATCCTGCAGGAACATTCCGGCGAACTCGTTCGAACCGGAGCGCCCAATGTCGTTTGTTCGTCGCTACCGTCTCACTGGAGGTCTAACAAGACCCTCCCAGTGGCATTTAAGGTTGTTGTACTCAGTGATGTCTGTGATGGAACCCTGGTGACCCTGCGTGCCGGCAACGACGAGAACTACTGTGCGGAGCTCAGAAATTCAACGGCTGTTCTCAAGAACCAAATAGCCAAGTTCAACGATCTACGCTTTGTTGGAAGAAGTGGAAGAGGTGAGTCCTATCGATCGATCGATCTATCTATCGATCCTTTCGTGCACATACACATCACCTCGATGTACCTGATCAGCATCCGGGATGTTTTTCTCATGAAAGTATCGAATCGTCACAAACACGTGCTCCGGGAACGGTCTGCGTTCTCCTGATCCTGTGATCGCCGAATATCGCACAGTTGTTGTTGTTGTGGGCAGGCAGGCAATGCGTACAGCGTGTCTCCGTGTTTAACTGTCTCTGTGTCTGCGAAGCGATCCTCTCAGGATAACTAATCCTCTGAAACGACAACAGCGATCGCAGTAAAACAAAGCAGGCGCTTTTGTTCGCCTTGTCGGGATTCCGCGGGCTTGCCACTCGAGCCGCTCGCTAGAAGAGTTCTCTTTGATATCCGCAATCGGAACTGTTGTCGGTGTTCAGAGCCGAGTCCGATGGCCACTCCTCCTGTTACGATCACTGAGTCACGGCTCGAAAAATTGGTTGGTTGGTAGATCGACCAGTCGGGTCCACTGGCCGGCGGCGTCAAGGCGAGCAAATTGTAGATCGAGAGTGATCCATATTTATGGCCCTCGACAGCAACAGAGGGAAGGGGGCGATCGAAATCTCTCGCTGGTCGCTCGACTGCAGGAACTCGAAATTCGGGAACGAAACGCTTGGCTCAGCAAAGTCACGAAAATTCCGACTCTTACCTTACCTGAACAGTACTGATCCTTACTATATGAAATGAACCTGGAAACGAAAAATGGAATGGAATGTTCAAGAACCGAGAAATGAATCTTTCGCTAGAGCTGAAGAATCATCGAGCTTATCTGAATCATTATTTCCTCTGTGTTTCATATCTCATCCTTTTATCAATTCGATCAGTGAACCGAATTCGATAATCCATGCATTCATTCGTCGATTAATTGAGGTTTCCATTCATCTTCCCGTTCAAATCAAGCGCGGATTGTGGGGTGCCTCGAAATCTATGAAAATCGCATCGACAAACAGCTTGATGTCATTAGCGCTCGAGCGATTTATATTACAGACACTCGTGTACGTGTCTCTTCGGTCACGTCGCCGTTACATAACACGACACCGAATCCCTCGTCTTCCCTCGTTCGTCCGCTCTCCTGCATAAATTGATATCAGTCAAAGAGGGGCAGATGAATTAGTTTCGGATGCGTGAACCCTTCATGATCCCATGATCGCGGCCGGGAAAGAGAGGACCCAGGCCGCAGTCACCGCCACGACGAATTCCTGCTCAACGAACGACAAAGTTTACCACAGAAACTGTCCGCAAACTTCCATTAGGGCTGTGACACGATCTCCGTGCCTCGTGGGGAAAACTCGACGGCTCCGCTTGTCCTGCAAGCGGCTCATGCAGAGAGTCCCCGTGCATAGCTGACAGACCCGGTGAAATGTTTGCCCGCGTGTTTGAATGGTGGCTTTCGTGAGAGAGAGAGAGAGAAATGGAGGAAGGATGAAAAGTTTAGGTTGCCGCTGCCCCCGCCGCCGCCACCAGTAGTGGTAGGCTTGTTGTAAAAGGCCAAAAGCGAGCCATAAATTGCGTTTGTAGAACA
Source organism: Neoseiulus cucumeris (assembly GCA_021527715.1). Classification (NCBI taxonomy): domain Eukaryota; kingdom Metazoa; phylum Arthropoda; class Arachnida; order Mesostigmata; family Phytoseiidae; genus Neoseiulus; species Neoseiulus cucumeris. Next base: position 433,491 of record JAJSRV010000111.1, read on the forward strand.
AGCAACTCAAACTGCTGCGGCGCCACTTTACCGCAAGCAAGGGGCAACGTCGGCGGAGGCGGCAGACATTCTACCAACATTTATCAAGCCGCCAAAAGGCAAACTCTTCTCCTACGCACGCTCGCACTCAAAGCTCTGTTCCCACCGCTCGGCTCCGTATCTCGCCAGACTTTCTCCAGTACGAGCTACTCGCCATTCGTCCACGCGGACCAAACCTAAGCCCGTTGACGTTTCCAAGCGTAATTTTTCCTTTCTTGAGGATCGACATTGACAATCTGACAGCTGGTCGGAAACATCCTCAAGAAGATTCTCTCCCCAAAGTCGAATGTATGGAAACTTTTCACAAACTTGAATTTTTGGACGAGAAAAAAAACGAGGGTCTTGTGCTTAGAACTTCACTGATCGTTGCCGCGTTGATGAGCTCCGGCGAAAAGAGTAGACGTTGCTGACTCAGTGCTCGTTGCGGTGAAAAGTTAGACTCCAGCTTGGCAAAGAGAAGCATTTGGCCAAAAGACTTCTTCGTTCGTTCGTTGTTGCGGTGGTCCCTAGTTTGCTCCGTCTGCTGTCGCCAGTCGTGGTAGATGTGGTGGTAGTATTGGTGGCGTGGTGAATAATTTGCGCCCACTGCAGCTGTACAAGAGCACACCAACAGATGGGGGGCAGGTGGGATCGCGGCCTGGCCACGTAAAGGACCACGGAACGGAACATGGGGGCTTCCGGGGCCACAACCACCACCACCACCACCACCGCCGCTTTCATTACCTCCAGCTAGCTCGGTCTGTCGGCGGCTCGATCACAAGCGAGCGAATGAACGAGGTAGCCGGCTACTGGTCGCCGCAAGCCGAGGGTGCCAATTGACTTCCTGCCTGCTAACCTGCCAACCTGCTCCTCGGTTTGCTTCCTTTCTGCTTTTGCCAAACGAGCGAGCTGCTTGGTAGACCAAAGCCTATCAGCGACTTCATTGGGCGTCCACGACAGCGTACAAACAGTCAGACGAACACCGGCGAAACGAATGAACTAGCGAATTTCCCGCGACTTGAACGAAAGAGAATAATCCGCGGATATTTCTGTTCTACTACATCTGGGTCGGTACGGGGAAGCCAAGTTGGGCGGAGAACGCGATCGAATTCAAACCGAAATCGCTGAGACAGATACAAAATATCGCCAACGAGTTAGAAGTGAAGCGTTTGATCAGGCGCCCAGCGTGCGTGAGCTTCAGAGTCACTCCCTAACGTTACCACCGCTGTTACCACGAATACCACCGTTTCTTAGAAGCGGCGCCACGCATCACAACCGACGACTACGGCACGAACGACCTCGAAAGGGAAACACTCGAAAGGTTGAAGGAGGTATTCGCATCTCCGAAGAGGGAACACAGTGAATCATCGAGCAACTGAAGCGGTCTCGAAGCGCCCAGCATTCTGAACATCAGAGCAAGGGCAAAGGATCGAAGCTCGGAGTTCATTATGTGATGTGATCTTTGAGAAATCTTTCACTCTTCCGTTATTCCTGCTCCCTCGCCTGTGTCAATGTATTTAGCGGACTGGGCGTATGACGCGTACTTAGAGGTTGGTCAGCTTGAAAGGGTCGTGTCACGGATTGCGTGCCTCTTCCTAAGTCTACGCCCTTTCCGGCCGATCTTTCGGTCGGCCGTTTGGCTGTTTTCGATAGCTAGCGGAGCTCGGATCGAAGGATCTATCATTATCATGTGGAGGGCCGCCGACGTCGAGGACTACAATCTCTCGGAGAAATTGAGAGGAAGCCAAACTTTAAAATGGGGCGGTTTGCAGGATGGAGGGGGGACGGCGAAGAAGGATGAGGAAGGCAAGCGGAACTAAAGAGAGTTCGAGGGGCGTCTTCTCCTTAAACGCCAGTTCACCAGCCCCGAGCTGCTCGCTTTTCTGAAGTGTGGTTGCAAGGCGCTCTCGCGGAGAACTCGCTCGCTCGCTTGCTCGGCTAACACGAATTGGAGGGCGTGACTCTTGTTTACCAACCACAAACGGAAACGACGGGCCGGCTGACCGAAACAAAGAACAAACTGACCGACTGACTGAGGCAAAAACAGCGTTTCTCAAGTCGCAAAGATGTCGTGACGAATCGATTTCTGGCGGTCTGAATTCTGGGCTTCGCTGTGTTCGACCGTTTCTGATCAAATACAATCGACTACCGATGCGAAACATGCTACAGAATAGAATATATTCAAAGTTGGCTTTCGAGAAGCTAGCGTGAGCACGCACGCTCTTTGACAAGGACTGTTGTGCGGCGTGAGACTCAAAATCTTCGATCGCACACTTCAGACGCCGATTCAGAGACCTCGATACCTTTCGAATCCTCCCTCGTTCTTTCGACTTTCGATCCATAGTTTGAGACGAAGAAAAGCTACGAAACACACAAAAGAAGAAGAAACCCAAATGGCGCCAAATTTGAATTCCGGAAATCGTTTTGAATTGCGCGCGCTCTCGTTCTAGGAGCTAGACGCGGAACTTGGAGAGTTGAGAGTAGAATTCGGAAATTTCAAATGTCCCAAAACGACACCCGATCAAGGCGATCGACAATCCGAAACAAAAGAAGAGATCTCACTAAATAAACCAGTGATCAATGTTGGGGAATAAAGAAGAGGAAGGAGACTTAGGAGTTCAGGGAGTGGTAAAGGACACAAAAGACGACACAAAAGGTTGGCGTCCCTGGGTTCTCTGCTCTGAGCTCTCAATCGGGAGAGATATCGAGAGAGTTTGATAGCGAGAGTTTGAAACCGAAAAAGGACAAAAAAAATAAAGAGGAAAAGTCGACACCGACTCAAGGCTCGACCGACGGGAGAGGATACAACAAAGAAGTGCGGCGGGCAAACGGAGAAGAAGGCGGGCCCGATATCTCGGCCAGACCCTACTGGACGGATCCACAGACTTACACACCGACTTCTTGACTCTTGGTTCGTTGTCGTCGTCGTTGTTTTGAATTGCAAATTTTCAAACGCTGCTTCCACTACCAGCAACCGTTGCTGCAGCGACGACGTCGATGGCGATACAACGCTTGAACCATTCTCACACAGATATTCTTGAACGACAACAGAGACAGCAACCACCACACGGACCGACGGGCGACTTTCGAGATCAACGCCGTGCTCGACGACGGCAGGAAGTGAGCGGGAGTGAGCGAACTGTGCGACATTCAAGGTTGCGTTCCACGTTGGAAAGTTCGAGGCGGCACCGGATTCTTGTTCCTCAAGTCTTTGTGAACGGGCGGACCGTGTGTCATTATGATGAGCCGGTCGTCAAAAAAGTTTCGTCCAGAGACGACGACGACGACGACTACCATCTCGTCCACTTGATTGTCCACTCGCGGGCGTGCCAGTCCACCATCTAGAACGAGCGAGCTAACTAGTCGCGAGTTTCTCGACCGTGTACAAGAGAAGAGAGCTTGAGGGTCTTCCTGCGGACGCGAAGAAAGTCTCCGAGAAGACCACCTCCAACAGCGGAGGCGGCACCCTTTTCCTCAAACCAATTTCAAATGCGACTTCGTTCGTCAGTCAGTTGGTTTTCTCGTGTCCATTTTCACATTTCCTCCCACAAACTTTGGAGCGGGCGGGCGGAATGATTGGCGCCCACCCGCTCTTGTCCCCGACAAGATTCGTCGTCCGCCCGCTCGTCGTCGCGATCTTCAAACTATACGAAACCACACTTATAGTATCGTATAGTTTGTATAGTTCAGCGTCTATAATACATACACCATATGTCGCCGAACTCGGAAGGAAAGGATCGTCGCTGGTATTCGCGAGAGCGTTTCAGTGTGCGCGGATCCGCAAATTTGTTCCTGTCGGTTGCGGTGTCTGTGGTGGTGTGGCGTTAAGATGCGCGGCGATACCTCAGGCTGTAACTGCCACTTGAAGAACAGACGAACGAAGCAACGAACGTACAATTCACACGTAATTAATTTAACATCGCCGTTCGTTTTCCTGCCTGTCGAGCTCTTTTTTCCTCCCTCGTCTCATTCCACAAGAGAACCCAATCTCCTCTCCGCTGTGGAAGACCGCAGCCCTTTCATGGCAGCATCGAGGTGCCCTGATCTAGCGGTGGTGGTGGTGGTGGTGATGGTGGTGGTGAAGCAAGGACGGGCGACGACACTCGCGAAGCGGAGAGAAAAGAAACGCAAACTACCTTCTCCAAACGAAATTCAGCGCTTGTCTTCCCCCGCGCTGATGCAATCCGCGGACGTCTCCAAGGATTCGTACAACTCGATCACTTTACAAACGCCCCGCCGACCGGCACAACAATAGCCTTTCATTTCCTGGATTTTCCGTGAAGAGAAAAATCAAGCAGGGTACAAACAGACGGAATAAGGAGAAGTTGGCTGTAACGGAAAAACGCGGACCTGGACAGACAGGCAGGCAGGAGTAGTACCATCGATCGAGATGACGAAATTGAGGCACGGTTCGATTCGTCTGAGTTTCATCTGATGAAAAGCTTCAGAATGAGTCCGGGCGAGCAGGCGGGCGGACGATGCGAAGAATGTTAATCTTCGAATGCTATTTCTTTATTGCTATTGATTTATCAGTCTGAATCTCCTGCCCGCCCGCTTGCCTGCCTGCTCCTCAGTCGTCGTCGTTGTCTTCCCGGGTGCTTCTATTCTCCTCTGGAGTCTTCCCGATTCTCCTCCGTCCCACTGTCTCCATCCAGATAGACAAACAGCAGCCGAGCCTGCCTGCCGGACAGACAGACAAGCATTGGAAGCAGTCACTGAGTTAATGATATTTCATCCGCCTACGCATTGAATACGAAAGAATCTTAATGGAACAAAAAGGCACCGACTACTCACTTAGATAAATCACCTCTCTTCAATACTATCAGCGTCTGCTGCCGGTGCAGTGGCGACAAAGTCCGTACGCCGCGGCGTTCCGATCGTCTTTCATTTACCAACCTCATTCATCTGTTCCTCGAATCATTCTTTCCAAACAGATTCACTGTCCTCTGAGATACCGCGACGACGCCAAGAGGGAAACCTAGAGGCAGAACCACCGCCGAGTGAATTGGAAAACGTATTTTCGTCGCGAGACCGTGAGAAACTGCAAGTGACATTTCACTTTACCATCCCAATATCTCGATGTGCCATTTAGGGAATGGGAGACGCGTCATTCATGGGAAAACGTGTTTGCACGATCGCCTTTATCAATGATGGCATAATTCGCGCGCCACGCAATCTTTTGCGGTGGATCGTTTGAAAAAACGCGCCAATTATCGATGTTTGAAAAATGGCGCCATTCTGGAAAGTAGCCGTCGGGTATTTGGCTCCATTCAGATCGGGATGATTCTGTGGCTCTTCTGTTTCGAATTGATCGGGACTTCGGCGAGCGTCGCTGCAGAGTTGCGGAACAAGAGGCTTCGCCGGTGGTTGTAGATGGCTTTCCACAATGAGCAGACGTTGCGACAGCTGTTGCAGGTGGCGCTCACCTGCAAATATCCTGCGTTGCTAAAGATAGTTCGGCCGGCTCGGTCGCAGCGAGGACTGGAATGCACACAGGAACACGATTCAAGATCGGAGCTGCGACAGCTTTTCGGGAGCGACTGAACGCGACCTGATAACGGAACAGTGACTGCCAACTGATTGCTCCGCTTGCTGTTGTTGTTTGTTCGCGGGCTGTGTCAGTTCGCTCTTGATATCCCTCGTTCGCTGCCGACGTCGTTATGTTGTTCGTCGCTTTCGTTTTGGTGGTGTTAAAGTAGAGCCGGAGCGAGGCGAGATGCCGACAGCCACTAAAACACGGAAAGCAAAAATCTGTGATGAAAGATGACCCCCAGCGGACGCCCTCCAGTGACTTGGCAGCGACAGCGAGAGCAGTGCTTTTAATCTGGCATCTCTCAGCGGAGTTCTGCAGCGACAAAACTGGGCTCCACTCGCGTCTAGACTCTAGAGCTTGTGCCCCATGCCGAATGCGGCGGCGGATGAGACACGAGGATGATTGAATGCTCATGAGAATAGACTTGAACTCAGGACCTTTGTTTGATTCGAAAAGGGTCGAAGTCGCGCTCTCATCGAGGAGCTCTTACTTCGCCGGTCGGCTTCTCTTTCGTATACTATGACATACGGATACATTACGTCATACAGAGTGTGTGTGTGTGTGTACTATAGGATACTATGTACGACGGGAAACTGTCGGCAGTAAGAAGCTCGGTAAAGCACGCCCGAGAGCGAGGAGTTTCCTCTGCAAGTTTGCAATCCCGGCTCGGCTGAAGCCAGGGCACCATAGAGTGCTCAGCTGCAACGACTGTCTGGTGGGCGCTTGCTAATCTTCAATCTAGCTCCGAGCGGGAGCGAAGTGAGTAGGTAGGAGGGAGGGTGGGTGCTTGCCTGGTGGCGGGGAGGTCGCCAGGTCGTCGAGGAGGTACGGTCCGGAGAAAAGGAGAATCAAAAGAGGAAGATGATGACGCCGCGGCAACAACAAAGAGAAGAAGGATATCCGAGTAGACCACTGAGCACAGCACGAAGACTGGCTAGCAAGTAAGCGAGCAAGCAGACGCGTGGCTTGCTTCATTGGGCGGTCGAGCATCGAGCCATAAAAGGAACAAACAAAGGCTCGTCCGATAAACACAGCTTATGCGCAGACACATCCATGAATCATAATGAGTGAGATCGCTCACTGATCTCGGAGGAACAGTGACCCATCGTACCCGCTACCTCGAATTCAGTTCCTTCTCCGAATCGCTTCGAGGAGCTTTCAGTATTTGCGCTACCCTAACGATGAAGTTTCTTTCTATTCCAGGTGAGTCGAAACTGAAATATCGCAGAGTTCGAAAGACAACAGATGAGTCGAAGAAAGGAGGTACCGTAAAATATCCTATCAACGAGACCCTTCCGCACTGGTGCGGTTCATTTTGGAGATGGCGTATTCACGCTCGGATCCTCGCTGCGATCTGATGCCTCATGGATGAGATTTCGTCGGTGCCGCCGTTTCTGTTGCTAAAGCTAAAGAAGACTTGGCTGCATCGAAGGACCTTTTTAACAGTCACTTGAGAATTGAGAGTGGCTGGTTGGCTTCTACTTTTACCTACCTCTTGCCATCCAATCGACTCCGCGGACGGGCCGACAAGGGCATCCTGCACCAGCACCGGCGGCGGCGGGAAAAAGGCAAGCGAGAGTAGGCTTTCGCGGTGTTCTTTCGTCTGCCACACAAGCCCATGGACGCGACGGACAGGAAGGCAAGCAGGAAGCGGGTAGGCAGGCACCGAGCAGCCTAAGTAATCCCCAAGCCACACGGGATGGGAAACGAACAGCCAATCTCTCCCGTTCGGCTACAAGGTCCAAAGAAAAGGGAGAAACGGGGCCGGGCAAAGTTACTCAGTCGATGGTTGGTTGGTTGCTTCGACCAAGCGACCGCGGTCCTGGCTCTGGCCTTCCAATTCGCTAGCCATCCCGAGCTGAATCAAAAGGACTGCTCAGTGGCGAATGACCACAATTGAAATGTACCTTAATTGTAGCCTACGTCCTGCCCGCAACGGCAGCCGCGGCCCACCACCACCGCCGCCAGTGAACTAGTCAGAGAGGCAGGGTTTGCGGTGCTGCTCGCGTTCTACGAGGACATAGCATCCATGGCTGGATGTGTCTGCGGGTAGTAGGCGGGAAAGTGGTGGTTATTAGCTCCAGCCAACCAAGCTACCCACGATCCGAACCAGAGCGGGGGCAACTAACTTGCAAAGCAACCCGAGAAGCCAACTCGCTCGGTCTTCCATCCACAAAAGCCCATAGTTGCTTAGCGGGTAGTAGGTGGTAGATGGACCTACGGAGTTTGCTCGAAACGGCCCGAAACCAAAGCTTTCTTGTTCATCTGGTGCGGAGCTTGTTAGATTTTCGTGCGGCAACACTTTTTCCGTCGCAGAATGTTCGACCGTTTCAAGTAATGAAGGCGAAAAATCACTCTTCACCGGTAATCTTCTTCCGCACACGATGTTCTGCAAAAATGACGTGTGGACAGCAACAGTCATTTAGTTACCTCCATCCGTAGGAAATTGAAAACGGAAAACTCGTGATTACGGCGGATTCCGCGGAGTTGGATGACGATGTCTGGCCTGTTATTTCTCATTTCTGCCACTTGAATTGGGACGTCCATCTTCACTTCCCGAGGAATTCCGATCACATAATTTCTTAATCAAAGAAAGAATGTCCGTTTTCTACTCAAAAACTCACTTGCGATCCCGGATTCCTCGAAGATCCGAGCTTTCGCCGGTGAAGAGAGGAAACATTTGAGTCTTGGCAGGATTCTCTTCCTGTGGTGTTTCTCGCCGGTATTCTCTCGGCGAGGCATTCAACTCGCAAGCTCGTAAGCAAAGAGACTCGGCCGGGAGTTTCCCATCTTTCGCTCAGCTGCTTTTTGCTGATAATTGCAGACGACACAGTAATTGATACTCTCTACCAGCTAGGCAGCGATCGGGAAGCATCGTCATTGAGGTCTCGGTGGTACTCGGTCGCATCTTCTCCACCACCACCACCACTACCGCCGCAGCCGCCGCCGCCGCCACTACTACCATTCCTCGATTATGTACGAAGCCAAGTCTGCTTGCTTCTCGACGTCTGCCGACGAGCTTGCTAGCAAGCTGACTGACTGAGCCAAGAAGACGACGACTGCTGCTGCGGCCGCTGGTTAAAATTGATTTCGAATGTTCTCCGCTTGAGATTTTTGTTCGAGAAGTAACCGAGCAAGGAGCTATTCAAGCACGCAGGCAAACCACCTATGGTTCTTGAGAACCTCTCTTGACCCCAAGGGCCTCAATAATTGTGGATGGATTTCATTACGGATCGTTTCGTTCTTTTTAGCAGCAGCAGCAGCAACGACGGGCTGTAGCGGAGCTCGACATGCGTTTCAGACAGACAGTTGTTTCTCCGCTCATTGGGGAATTATGTTGAGGCGATTCTTTCGATGTTCGAGGAAGTCTCGAACACCGATTTCGAGCTCAGCCGTTAGTTCGATGTAGAAAACTCGCTGAACGCGCCAACCGAGCGGGAAGCGAGATGTTCGAGACGCTCTTGAGTATTTTGAAGTTTTGACAACTTTGATTTCGGCGTATCTTGTCACTCATTCCGCTTCGATGAGGGGAACACGATGACTCTGACGGCGATGATGACAACAGTGGTGATGATGATTTTTTGCGGCTGTTTTTTGAATGTCTGCAAGTTCCCTACTTTTTTTCTTTCACTCCTCGGCCTCGCTCCCCGCCGTTCCTCTGTGCGTGCCTGCCATTGTATTGTTCGATCATCGGAGTTTCAGCGGGAATATTTAAAAGTTAAACTAGCCAAGGAGAGCCAGCGACGAGTTAGGTGCTCACTTTGACGAGGCAGCCAGAGCGCGAGAGAGAACGACTGGGAGAGCAACAGATGGTCCGCGCTTGCAACTTCCCCAACTACTCAAAAGTCGATGAATGTCCTCAAAACCGTCTGATAACCAGTGTGCGACGCCCACAGAAGAATCGAGACCTCTTTCATGTTTTCCATGGTTTTTGAAACAAAAATTCTTAGATCGAGACGATCTGATCGAATTCTAACCGAGGAAGTCGTGGGAGTACTTCAGCTCTTTCAAATTCATGAAGGCCGGCTTTCTGTAGCAGAGCGAGTGGGGCGAGTTCGAGTTTCCTTCGGTATCTCTGTTGGATTCGGACAGGGTGGAGTTGTTGAGTCATCAGAGAGAGATTCCGAGCCAGCGAGTGGCCAACCGAGTCGAGGGCGATGAATTTTAATAATATCCGCGCATGAGCATAAGTTTATCAAAAATACTCGACTTCATTGAAGACAATCGACTCATTCCGATCGGCATGATCGTTGTTCAACACCTTGTGTTGTGGACTCCCCGTGTACAATTCGAATCGTCTGTGATGTTGATGTTTTGACTGTCGAGGGGAAGTTCTTCTGCTTTTTGTGGCTCGTTTCCTGAAATGTAGGCACAACACAACAACGAGAGTGCAGGCAGCCGGGTATGCCGGTATTGTGAAGTTGACGACTCAATTCCATGTTGAAGGGCGGATCGTGTATGCTCTGTGAGAGAATCCTAATCGTTTTGTCATTGTCTAGCCACTATTGGCTGCTAGCTAGCGAGCGAGCGAGCGAGCGAGCGAGCGAGCGGGCGGGCGTTCTGCGTTCAGTTCACCTCGAACATGTTGTAAAGTCGAGGAACGCCCCATGGATGCTTCGTCGCTCGTACATCCACATTTACACATGGACCAGACCAGCAGCTTGTTGAGGGGTGTGTATCATCCGTCCCACAGCTTTGTACCCACCACCCAGGACTGCCATGAACCGGGTTTCGAACTTATTCATCACCGGTACTCGATTCTGAAAAAAAAAAAACGACAGAAACCAGAGGTAGCGGACGGACTTCAGATCCAACTTGGAATCGCTTCCCTCGCCGCCACCGACCAAAACCAAGCCGTAAAGCCTCTAATGATGATAATGTTGTAGGTGAAGAGCTCACTCTGGAAGCTCATGAGCGAACAAATAGCTGAAGGCGATTTCAGAAGCGAACTATTTTATGTCAGAACGGCCGAAGACCGTTATCTGCCGTTTGGGCTCGGAAGAGCGCCGTTGAACTTTGCTGGACGCTTTTGTCGGCCAGAAAGCGAGGCGAACAGCATTTTTCCCTCCTAAATCTGAACGTCTTATGACTTTGAGTGACGGGCAGCCGAACGACGACGAATGGACGAACGGGAGCAGCCATTTCTCGGATCACTGCCACCTTGTTGCTTGAGGGCTTGCTTTTCTGTCGTAGGCGTGCACGCTCTCGTACCTCAGGGCGATTTGAAGGCAAGCGCCATCGTAACGACACGGGCAGGCGTCTGACAGCCGACCAACTGACCAAACGGATAAACGGGAAAGAAGGGGGAACAACGGTCACTGCAGATACGCGAACGGGAATCGCCTCGAGCTCGAACAAGGTAAACTTACAGATGTTACCGACAGTCAGTCGGACTTACTGCTTGTTGTTTGGCTGTTTGGGTGGCACCGTTAGCGCGGTATCTAATCCGGTGGGTGTGCGGTGTCTGTTTAACAAATGCCTCAAGTCCTGATTGGGACGCTAGATAGATGGATGGAGCGGCAAACAGGGAACGGGAAGGACTGACCGCTTGAGTTCAGACGTTCCTTGTTGGAGTTGTTGGTTCAGAACAACGAGAAGATGATACTCTGGCTAAGTGGGTTAAGATGGAGATCCCTGGCGCCTGAGGGTCGCGTCTCCCTCTGTCAGCCGAGCACTGTGCGTGTGTTCGACAGTCCGTCCGTTCCAACAGGGTCATTGGATCCGAGTTAGAGTGGAGCCGCCACCGCGAAAACCACTTTTGTGATTGCGGCAAGCAACTCGGTTACTTGTTGTTGGTGGTGGTGGTGGTGGTGGTCGTGTCGTCGTAGTCTATGTGGGTTCAATTGATGCTGTGGTCTCCGATCGAGTGGGTGGATTAGCGAATGAGCGAGCGACGATCCGGACAGAAAATCGCGGAAACCATGACGGCATGGACAGCATGTCGGGAGCGTTGGCTTCAAGCGACAGCAGCGGTCGCAGCGGCAGCGGCGGCGGCGGCGGAACTCAGTGTGGCCGCCGCGGCACGAGGAGGCTGCGCTTCATTGGTTATCGCTGGTGGTGGTAGACTCCGCCTCGTTGAATGTCTCAGTCACGCGCATGCGCTTCGGATTCTCCGAGCGAACGACAGCGATGCATTCGGACGACTTTTGCTGATTCGATCATCGGCGTTCGTGGAGTCGTTTCCAACGACTTGAATTCCTTCTTGCTCGCTATGACTAAATGCGTGTTTAGAAAATTTAAGCTGCACCCATCACTGAGCGCTTCTGGTAACCACCTGCTTCGAGTCGAATCGAATTTCATAGCTCAGTTGATTTCTGAATGATTGACGAAAGCTGAGATGAGTACTTTTGATATTCGAAGGATGGATGGATCCATCGCTCATCAATCTAAACTCTTGTTTGAGCGATTGTTACAAACGAATGCTCTCGGGGGGAAACCCGGTTAAAACATTAATTGATCAAATTATTGGAATCCTCATCAAAGTGCAATTTACAGGTTTAAAGAACTCAGATTCCTCGTTTGCGCCGTTTTCGTTTTTAGAATAAGCGGATACGTTTCGAAGAGTCTGGAACTGGATTTTCGCTCGATTGGAATTTGTAAAATTCATAAAATTAGAATATCCGGAGCCTTCCCCTAGAGTGGACTGTATCCGTGGACTCCACTACTTCTTCCCAACGCTGTCCCTGTTGTTGTTGACGACACTTGACATCGTCGTCCGGATCAAGACGGATGACCCGGCTTCTTGGTTGGCTCGTTGACTGGGCTTCGATCGACTTGTGGACTGCGTGGCGCTTCCGCCGATTCGAGGATTCGTCTCCTCAGTTCTTCAGACGAATAGAGTCGTCGTGGGGAATCCGTTGAAGAGTTGAAATCAGATGAGATACTGAGGTAATGAGTTCTAAAACGATGAAACTCGATCAACGGAGTCCTCGGAACCAGATTTCGAAACAATTTCTCTGAGAAATGCTTCCACTTGCTGGAATTGCTCAAAATGGATCGCTAGTGCTAAGCTTCGAAAACCACTGTGAGTTTCCGCCTGTTCAACGACCTCGAGAGCGGAACGTTCGTTTTGCCGTCTGCTCGAGGAGCGATTCATGCGTCAGGGGCGAGCTCCTGATGAGAGCAGAGAAGCTTATTAATTACAGTGGTTTGAAGTGAGAGATCGGCGTCAGTTCGGAAAGTCAGTCAGCCAGCCACCGACCGCCATCGAGCGGCGGTATCGTCGTTCTCAGCGAGCCCTCTTTTTTCTTCTAGTGCTCCCGGTGCAGTTCCAAGAGAACGAACAGAGGGAAAACGAGGGATAGAGACCGCTGGCTGGCTTGCTTGGTTGGTTAGTTGAGCAACGAGCGGCAGACCGAGTGCACCCGCCGCCAAGAGTCGTAATGGCCCGAGGCATATTGTCAAGCTGTGGAATGTAGAGAGCAGCTCTGAAGCTCTGTGCTGCGTACAATTATGAGCAGCAGGAGCACCGACAACAGCAGCAGCNATTCTTGTTCCTCAAGTCTTTGTGAACGGGCGGACCGTGTGTCATTATGATGAGCCGGTCGTCAAAAAAGTTTCGTCCAGAGACGACGACGACGACGACTACCATCTCGTCCACTTGATTGTCCACTCGCGGGCGTGCCAGTCCACCATCTAGAACGAGCGAGCTAACTAGTCGCGAGTTTCTCGACCGTGTACAAGAGAAGAGAGCTTGAGGGTCTTCCTGCGGACGCGAAGAAAGTCTCCGAGAAGACCACCTCCAACAGCGGAGGCGGCACCCTTTTCCTCAAACCAATTTCAAATGCGACTTCGTTCGTCAGTCAGTTGGTTTTCTCGTGTCCATTTTCACATTTCCTCCCACAAACTTTGGAGCGGGCGGGCGGAATGATTGGCGCCCACCCGCTCTTGTCCCCGACAAGATTCGTCGTCCGCCCGCTCGTCGTCGCGATCTTCAAACTATACGAAACCACACTTATAGTATCGTATAGTTTGTATAGTTCAGCGTCTATAATACATACACCATATGTCGCCGAACTCGGAAGGAAAGGATCGTCGCTGGTATTCGCGAGAGCGTTTCAGTGTGCGCGGATCCGCAAATTTGTTCCTGTCGGTTGCGGTGTCTGTGGTGGTGTGGCGTTAAGATGCGCGGCGATACCTCAGGCTGTAACTGCCACTTGAAGAACAGACGAACGAAGCAACGAACGTACAATTCACACGTAATTAATTTAACATCGCCGTTCGTTTTCCTGCCTGTCGAGCTCTTTTTTCCTCCCTCGTCTCATTCCACAAGAGAACCCAATCTCCTCTCCGCTGTGGAAGACCGCAGCCCTTTCATGGCAGCATCGAGGTGCCCTGATCTAGCGGTGGTGGTGGTGGTGGTGGTGAAGCAAGGACGGGCGACGACACTCGCGAAGCGGAGAGAAAAGAAACGCAAACTACCTTCTCCAAACGAAATTCAGCGCTTGTCTTCCCCGCGCTGATGCAATCCGCGGACGTCTCTAAGGATTCGTACAACTCGATCACTTTACAAACGCCCCGCCGACCGGCACAACAATAGCCTTTCATTTCCTGGATTTTCCGTGAAGAGAAAAATCAAGCAGGGTACAAACAGACGGAATAAGGAGAAGTTGGCTGTAACGGAAAAACGCGGACCTGGACAGACAGGCAGGCAGGAGTAGTACCATCGATCGAGATGACGAAATTGAGGCACGGTTCGATTCGTCTGAGTTTCATCTGATGAAAAGCTTCAGAATGAGTCCGGGCGAGCAGGCGGGCGGACGATGCGAAGAATGTTAATCTTCGAATGCTATTTCTTTATTGCTATTGATTTATCAGTCTGAATCTCCTGCCCGCCCGCTTGCCTGCCTGCTCCTCAGTCGTCGTCGTTGTCTTCCCGGGTGCTTCTATTCTCCTCTGGAGTCTTCCCGATTCTCCTCCGTCCCACTGTCTCCATCCAGATAGACAAACAGCAGCCGAGCCTGCCTGCCGGACAGACAGACAAGCATTGGAAGCAGTCACTGAGTTAATGATATTTCATCCGCCTACGCATTGAATACGAAAGAATCTTAATGGAACAAAAAGGCACCGACTACTCACTTAGATAAATCACCTCTCTTCAATACTATCAGCGTCTGCTGCCGGTGCAGTGGCGACAAAGTCCGTACGCCGCGGCGTTCCGATCGTCTTTCATTTACCAACCTCATTCATCTGTTCCTCGAATCATTCTTTCCAAACAGATTCACTGTCCTCTGAGATACCGCGACGACGCCAAGAGGGAAACCTAGAGGCAGAACCACCGCCGAGTGAATTGGAAAACGTATTTTCGTCGCGAGACCGTGAGAAACTGCAAGTGACATTTCACTTTACCATCCCAATATCTCGATGTGCCATTTAGGGAATGGGAGACGCGTCATTCATGGGAAAACGTGTTTGCACGATCGCCTTTATCAATGATGGCATAATTCGCGCGCCACGCAATCTTTTGCGGTGGATCGTTTGAAAAAACGCGCCAATTATCGATGTTTGAAAAATGGCGCCATTCTGGAAAGTAGCCGTCGGGTATTTGGCTCCATTCAGAGATGAGGATGATTCTGTGGCTCTTCTGTTTCGAATTGATCGGGACTTCGGCGAGCGTCGCTGCAGAGTTGCGGAACAAGAGGCTTCGCCGGTGGTTGTAGATGGCTTTCCACAATGAGCAGACGTTGCGACAGCTGTTGCAGGTGGCGCTCACCTGCAAATATCCTGCGTTGCTAAAGATAGTTCGGCCGGCTCGGTCGCAGCGAGGACTGGAATGCACACAGGAACACGATTCAAGATCGGAGCTGCGACAGCTTTTCGGGAGCGACTGAACGCGACCTGATAACGGAACAGTGACTGCCAACTGATTGCTCCGCTTGCTGTTGTTGTTTGTTCGCGGGCTGTGTCAGTTCGCTCTTGATATCCCTCGTTCGCTGCCGACGTCGTTATGTTGTTCGTCGCTTTCGTTTTGGTGGTGTTAAAGTAGAGCCGGAGCGAGGCGAGATGCCGACAGCCACTAAAACACGGAAAGCAAAAATCTGTGATGAAAGATGACCCCCAGCGGACGCCCTCCAGTGACTTGGCAGCGACAGCGAGAGCAGTGCTTTTAATCTGGCATCTCTCAGCGGAGTTCTGCAGCGACAAAACTGGGCTCCACTCGCGTCTAGACTCTAGAGCTTGTGCCCCATGCCGAATGCGGCGGCGGATGAGACACGAGGATGATTGAATGCTCATGAGAATAGACTTGAACTCAGGACCTTTGTTTGATTCGAAAAGGGTCGAAGTCGCGCTCTCATCGAGGAGCTCTTACTTCGCCGGTCGGCTTCTCTTTCGTATACTATGACATACGGATACATTACGTCATACAGAGTGTGTGTGTGTGTGTACTATAGGATACTATGTACGACGGGAAACTGTCGGCAGTAAGAAGCTCGGTAAAGCACGCCCGAGAGCGAGGAGTTTCCTCTGCAAGTTTGCAATCCCGGCTCGGCTGAAGCCAGGGCACCATAGAGTGCTCAGCTGCAACGACTGTCTGGTGGGCGCTTGCTAATCTTCAATCTAGCTCCGAGCGGGAGCGAAGTGAGTAGGTAGGAGGGAGGGTGGGTGCTTGCCTGGTGGCGGGGAGGTCGCCAGGTCGTCGAGGAGGTACGGTCCGGAGAAAAGGAGAATCAAAAGAGGAAGATGATGACGCCGCGGCAACAACAAAGAGAAGAAGGATATCCGAGTAGACCACTGAGCACAGCACGAAGACTGGCTAGCAAGTAAGCGAGCGAGCGGGCGAGCAAGCAGACGCGTGGCTTGCTTCATTGGGCGGTCGAGCATCGAGCCATAAAAGGAACAAACAAAGGCTCGTCCGATAAACACAGCTTATGCGCAGACACATCCATGAATCATAATGAGTGAGATCGCTCACTGATCTCGGAGGAACAGTGACCACTTAGCCACCCATCGTACCCGCTAGCTCGAATTCAGTTCCTTCTCCGAATCGCTTCGAGGAGCTTTCAGTATTTGCGCTACCCTAACGATGAACTTTCTTTCTATTCCAGGTGAGTCGAAACTGAAATATCGCAGAGTTCGAGAGACAATAGATGAGTCGAAGAAAGGAGGTACCGTAAAATATCCTATCAACGAGACCCTTCCGCACTGGTGCGGTTCATTTTGGAGATGGCGTATTCACGCTCGGATCCTCGCTGCGATCTGATGCCTCATGGATGAGATTTCGTCGGTGCCGCCGTTTCTGTTGCTAAAGCTAAAGAAGACTTGGCTGCATCGAAGGACCTTTTTAACAGTCACTTGAGAATTGAGAGTGGCTGGTTGGCTTCTACTTTTACCTACCTCTTGCCATCCAATCGACTCCGCGGACGGGCCGACAAGGGCATCCTGCACCAGCACCGGCGGCGGCGGGAAAAAGGCAAGCGAGAGTAGGCTTTCGCGGTGTTCTTTCGTCTGCCACACAAGCCCATGGACGCGACGGACAGGAAGGCAAGCAGGAAGCGGGTAGGCAGGCACCGAGCAGCCTAAGTAATCCCCAAGCCACACGGGATGGGAAACGAACAGCCAATCTCTCCCGTTCGGCTACAAGGTCCAAAGAAAAGGGAGAAACGGGGCCGGGCAAAGTTACTCAGTCGATGGTTGGTTGGTTGCTTCGACCAAGCGACCGCGGTCCTGGCTCTGGCCTTCCAATTCGCTAGCCATCCCGAGCTGAATCAAAAGGACTGCTCAGTGGCGAATGACCACAATTGAAATGTACCTTAATTGTAGCCTACGTCCTGCCCGCAACGGCAGCCGCGGCCCACCACCACCGCCGCCAGTGAACTAGTCAGAGAGGCAGGGTTTGCGGTGCTGCTCGCGTTCTACGAGGACATAGCATCCATGGCTGGATGTGTCTGCGGGTAGTAGGCGGGAAAGTGGTGGTTATTAGCTCCAGCCAACCAAGCTACCCACGATCCGAACCAGAGCGGGGGCAACTAACTTGCAAAGCAACCCGAGAAGCCAACTCGCTCGGTCTCTTCCATCCACAAAAGCCCATAGTTGCTTAGCGGGTAGTAGGTGGTAGATGGACCTACGGAGTTTGCTCGAAACGGCCCGAAACCAAAGCTTTCTTGTTCATCTGCTGCGGAGCTTGTTAGATTTTCGTGCGGCAACACTTTTTCCGTCGCAGAATGTTCGACCGTTTCAAGTAATGAAGGCGAAAAATCACTCTTCACCGGTAATCTTCTTCCGCACACGATGTTCTGCAAAAATGACGTGTGGACAGCAACAGTCATTTAGTTACCTCCATCCGTAGGAAATTGAAAACGGAAAACTCGTGATTACGGCGGATTCCGCGGAGTTGGATGACGATGTCTGGCCTGTTATTTCTCATTTCTGCCACTTGGATTGGGACGTCCATCTTCACTTCCCGAGGAATTCCGATCACATAATTTCTTAATCAAAGAAAGAATGTCCGTTTTCTACTCAAAAACTCACTTGCGATCCTCGAAGATCCGAGCTTTCGCCGGTGAAGAGAGGAAACATTTGAGTCTTGGCAGGATTCTCCGCCCTGTGGTGTTTCTCGCCGGTATTCTCTCGGCGAGGCATTCAACTCGCAAGCTCGTAAGCAAAGAGACTCGGCCGGGAGTTT
Organism: Neoseiulus cucumeris; assembly: GCA_021527715.1. Classification (NCBI taxonomy): domain Eukaryota; kingdom Metazoa; phylum Arthropoda; class Arachnida; order Mesostigmata; family Phytoseiidae; genus Neoseiulus; species Neoseiulus cucumeris. The sequence goes on from JAJSRV010000111.1 coordinate 451,664, forward strand.
CCCATCTTTCGCTCAGCTGCTTTTTGCTGATAATTGCAGACGACACAGTAATTGATACTCTCTACCAGCTAGGCAGCGATCGGGAAGCATCGTCATTGAGGTCTCGGTGGTACTCGGTCGCATCTTCTCCACCACCACCACCACTACCGCCGCAGCCGCCGCCGCCGCCACTACTACCATTCCTCGATTATGTACGAAGCCAAGTCTGCTTGCTTCTCGACGTCTGCCGACGAGCTTGCTAGCAAGCTGACTGACTGAGCCAAGAAGACGACGACTGCTGCTGCGGCCGCTGGTTAAAATTGATTTCGAATGTTCTCCGCTTGAGATTTTTGTTCGAGAAGTAACCGAGCAAGGAGCTATTCAAGCACGCAGGCAAACCACCTATGGTTCTTGAGAACCTCTCTTGACCCCAAGGGCCTCAATAATTGTGGATGGATTTCATTACGGATCGTTTCGTTCTTTTTAGCAGCAGCAGCAGCAACGACGGGCTGTAGCGGAGCTCGACATGCGTTTCAGACAGACAGTTGTTTCTCCGCTCATTGGGGAATTATGTTGAGGCGATTCTTTCGATGTTCGAGGAAGTCTCGAACACCGATTTCGAGCTCAGCCGTTAGTTCGATGTAGAAAACTCGCTGAACGCGCCAACCGAGCGGGAAGCGAAATGTTCGAGACGCTCTTGAGTATTTTGAAGTTTTGACAACTTTGATTTCGGCGTATCTTGTCACTCATTCCGCTTCGATGAGGGGAACACGATGACTCTGACGGCGATGATGACAACAGTGGTGATGATGATTTTTTGCGGCTGTTTTTTGAATGTCTGCAAGTTCCCTACTTTTTTTCTTTCACTCCTCGGCCTCGCTCCCCGCCGTTCCTCTGTGCGTGCCTGCCATTGTATTGTTCGATCATCGGAGTTTCAGCGGGAATATTTAAAAGTTAAACTAGCCAAGGAGAGCCAGCGACGAGTTAGGTGCTCACTTTGACGAGGCAGCCAGAGCGCGAGAGAGAACGACTGGGAGAGCAACAGATGGTCCGCGCTTGCAACTTCCCCAACTACTCAAAAGTCGATGAATGTCCTCAAAACCGTCTGATAACCAGTGTGCGACGCCCACAGAAGAATCGAGACCTCTTTCATGTTTTCCATGGTTTTTGAAACAAAAATTCTTAGATCGAGACGATCTGATCGAATTCTAACCGAGGAAGTCGTGGGAGTACTTCAGCTCTTTCAAATTCATGAAGGCCGGCTTTCTGTAGCAGAGCGAGTGGGGCGAGTTCGAGTTTCCTTCGGTATCTCTGTTGGATTCGGACAGGGTGGAGTTGTTGAGTCATCAGAGAGAGATTCCGAGCCAGCGAGTGGCCAACCGAGTCGAGGGCGATGAATTTTAATAATATCCGCGCATGAGCATAAGTTTATCATAAATACTCGACTTCATTGAAGACCATCGACTCATTCCGATCGGCATGATCGTTGTTCAACACCTTGTGTTGTGGACTCCCCGTGTACGATTCGAATCGTCTGTGATGTTGATGTTTTGACTGTCGAGGGGAAGTTCTTCTGCTTTTTGTGGCTCGTTTCCTGAAATGTAGGCACAACACAACAACGAGAGTGCAGGCAGCCGGGTATGCCGGTATTGTGAAGTTGACGACTCAATTCCATGTTGAAGGGCGGATCGTGTATGCTCTGTGAGAGAATCCTAATCGTTTTGTCATTGTCTAGCCACTATTGGCTGCTAGCTAGCGAGCGAGCGAGCGAGCGAGCGAGCGAGCGGGCGGGCGTTCTGCGTTCAGTTCACCTCGAACATGTTGTAAAGTCGAGGAACGCCCCATGGATGCTTCGTCGCTCGTACATCCACATTTACACATGGACCAGACCAGCAGCTTGTTGAGGGGTGTGTATCATCCGTCCCACAGCTTTGTACCCACCACCCAGGACTGCCATGAACCGGGTTTCGAACTTATTCATCACCGGTACTCGATTCTGAAAAAAAAAAAACGACAGAAACCAGAGGTAGCGGACGGACTTCAGATCCAACTTGGAATCGCTTCCCTCGCCGCCACCGACCAAAACCAAGCCGTAAAGCCTCTAATGATGATAATGTTGTAGGTGAAGAGCTCACTCTGGAAGCTCATGAGCGAACAAATAGCTGAAGGCGATTTCAGAAGCGAGCTATTTTATGTCAGAACGGCCGAAGACCGTTATCTGCCGTTTGGGCTCGGAAGAGCGCCGTTGAACTTTGCTGGACGCTTTTGTCGGCCAGAAAGCGAGGCGAACAGCATTTTTCCCTCCTAAATCTGAACGTCTTATGACTTTGAGTGACGGGCAGCCGAACGACGACGAATGGACGAACGGGAGCAGCCATTTCTCGGATCACTGCCACCTTGTTGCTTGAGGGCTTGCTTTTCTGTCGTAGGCGTGCACGCTCTCGTACCTCAGGGCGATTTGAAGGCAAGCGCCATCGTAACGACACGGGCAGGCGTCTGACAGCCGACCAACTGACCAAACGGATAAACGGGAAAGAAGGGGGAACAACGGTCACTGCAGATACGCGAACGGGAATCGCCTCGAGCTCGAACAAGGTAAACTTACAGATGTTACCGACAGTCAGTCGGACTTACTGCTTGTTGTTTGGCTGTTTGGGTGGCACCGTTAGCGCGGTATCTAATCCGGTGGGTGTGCGGTGTCTGTTTAACAAATGCCTCAAGTCCTGATTGGGACGCTAGATAGATGGATGGAGCGGCAAACAGGGAACGGGAAGGACTGACCGCTTGGGTTCAGACGTTCCTTGTTGGAGTTGTTGGTTCAGAACAACGAGAAGATGATACTCTGGCTAAGTGGGTTAAGATGGAGATCCCTGGCGCCTGAGGGTCGCGTCTCCCTCTGTCAGCCGAGCACTGTGCGTGTGTTCGACAGTCCGTCCGTTCCAACAGGGTCATTGGATCCGAGTTAGAGTGGAGCCGCCACCGCGAAAACCACTTTTGTGATTGCGGCAAGCAACTCGGTTACTTGTTGTTGGTGGTGGTGGTGGTGGTGGTCGTGTCGTCGTAGTCTATGTGGGTTCAATTGATGCTGTGGTCTCCGATCGAGTGGGTGGATTAGCGAATGAGCGAGCGACGATCCGGACAGAAAATCGCGGAAACCATGACGGCATGGACAGCATGTCGGGAGCGTTGGCTTCAAGCGACAGCAGCGGTCGCAGCGGCAGCGGCGGCGGCGGCGGAACTCAGTGTGGCCGCCGCGGCACGAGGAGGCTGCGCTTCATTGGTTATCGCTGGTGGTGGTAGACTCCGCCTCGTTGAATGTCTCAGTCACGCGCATGCGCTTCGGATTCTCCGAGCGAACGACAGCGATGCATTCGGACGACTTTTGCTGATTCGATCATCGGCGTTCGTGGAGTCGTTTCCAACGACTTGAATTCCTTCTTGCTCGCTATGACTAAATGCGTGTTTAGAAAATTTAAGCTGCACCCATCACTGAGCGCTTCTGGTAACCACCTGCTTCGAGTCGAATCGAATTTCATAGCTCAGTTGATTTCTGAATGATTGACGAAAGCTGAGATGAGTACTTTTGATATTCGAAGGATGGATGGATCCATCGCTCATCAATCTAAACTCTTGTTTGAGCGATTGTTACAAACGAATGCTCTCGGGGGGAAACCCGGTTAAAACATTAATTGATCAAATTATTGGAATCCTCATCAAAGTGCAATTTACAGGTTTAAAGAACTCAGATTCCTCGTTTGCGCCGTTTTCGTTTTTAGAATAAGCGGATACGTTTCGAAGAGTCTGGAACTGGATTTTCGCTCGATTGGAATTTGTAAAATTCATAAAATTAGAATATCCGGAGCCTTCCCCTAGAGTGGACTGTATCCGTGGACTCCACTACTTCTTCCCAACGCTGTCCCTGTTGTTGTTGACGACACTTGACATCGTCGTCCGGATCAAGACGGATGACCCGGCTTCTTGGTTGGCTCGTTGACTGGGCTTCGATCGACTTGTGGACTGCGTGGCGCTTCCGCCGATTCGAGGATTCGTCTCCTCAGTTCTTCAGACGAATAGAGTCGTCGTGGGGAATCCGTTGAAGAGTTGAAATCAGATGAGATACTGAGGTAATGAGTTCTAAAACGATGAAACTCGATCAACGGAGTCCTCGGAACCAGATTTCGAAACAATTTCTCTGAGAAATGCTTCCACTTGCTGGAATTGCTCAAAATGGATCGCTAGTGCTAAGCTTCGAAAACCACTGTGAGTTTCCGCCTGTTCAACGACCTCGAGAGCGGAACGTTCGTTTTGCCGTCTGCTCGAGGAGCGATTCATGCGTCAGGGGCGAGCTCCTGATGAGAGCAGAGAAGCTTATTAATTACAGTGGTTTGAAGTGAGAGATCGGCGTCAGTTCGGAAAGTCAGTCAGCCAGCCACCGACCGCCATCGAGCGGCGGTATCGTCGTTCTCAGCGAGCCCTCTTTTTTCTTCTAGTGCTCCCGGTGCAGTTCCAAGAGAACGAACAGAGGGAAAACGAGGGATAGAGACCGCTGGCTGGCTTGCTTGGTTGGTTAGTTGAGCAACGAGCGGCAGACCGAGTGCACCCGCCGCCAAGAGTCGTAATGGCCCGAGGCATATTGTCAAGCTGTGGAATGTAGAGAGCAGCTCTGAAGCTCTGTGCTGCGTACAATTATGAGCAGCAGGAGCACCGACAACAGCAGCAGCAGAGGCAAGACCGAGCCGCCGACCACTGGGATATGAGGTTTGTCGACAGAGACCGCCTCGGGTTATGTATTGGAAGACGCTAATACATGAGCGAGCGAGCCAGCCAGCCAGGCAGACGACGACAACAACTACAACCGGAGTTCGTTCTTTTTATCGACAAAAGTACGAATTCACGTCCGGCTCGCCGTTTTCTCCACCGAGAAACCACAGTTTCGACGATGTTCGGTCCAATTAAAGTTTTGCAACAAACTTGCGTCTCTCGGGACCGCGTCCACGAAACTTCTCCGAAACGTCCAAACAGTGAGATTCTCACTCAATGATGAGACAGTCCGCTTTCGGTCGAGAACGGGAGGATCGTCGCCGGGCATTGAACAAACTAAGGAACAAGCGAACGACGAGAGAAGTATCAATGAATTGGGACAGAGGCCGAGCGAGCGAACGAGCGAGCGGCTGGCCATTCAAGTGCTAATCGCTTAAGTGCATTACAAGGGATCCTCATCAAAGATTCACGAAGCAACTGGACGTGGGAAGTTGGGAGTCGGTTTCTCGGTCGCCGCTCGCCAGTCATCCGTTCGCTCGGTGGGAGATTTTGCCAACTGACCAAACGGGCTAGTCACCCAGAGCCGGCGGCGGCGCGGCGGCCGCACGCCAAGCTCTGACGCCGATTCAGTGCTAACAGCATTAACGGCGGCGGCGGCGGCGGCGGCGGCGGCGGCATTGAAGACCACGGAATGATGAGATGGGATCAAAACGCAGAACTCATCAAATTCATCATTTCTGACCGGCGGCGGCGGCGGCGGCGGCAACAAGATCTACCTCATCATCACGTGAGCAAATGATTCGTTCCCGCAGCGGTATGCTGCTGCAACCGGTGAAATGTGTAAATTTACTCTGGCTACACGGACGGGGGGACCGATTCGATGACTTGCTCGGCGTGGGAGATGCAGGCTGCAGTTCCCAGGCTCCACCGAATCATTCCATCGGACAAGCGGACGTTTTCCTCCTTAACCCAGTCAGCGTAGTTTCTGTGTGCCGGGTAACGAAGAATCTATCGCGACGATGGATGATTTCTGGAGTTTACGTTCGACTCGGAAACAGAGAAAATCAAATCCAGGAATGAGCACCTCGAATCTCGGTCCGCACTTCGGGACTGAGGAAAGAAATCGTGTAAATAAAGCGGGTTTTTTGAAGAAAAAATATGATTTATACCTTGATTTACGATAATTTCACTCTCGTTGTGAATCGCCTCCGTTCTGGTTGCAATATTGTTACCGCGCTCCTCAGTTTTGACGAGAACCATTTTCGTCTCGTTTCGTGAATTTTTTTTTGTTCGTAATTTTTTCCGTCCGTGCGGCGGCCGCGGTTATCTGAGATGATCTGAACATCAAGCGACACAGCAATTAGTTGTTAAGTGAGTTTAACGCCCGTCCTACACCGTCATCGTAGTCGCTGCTCTTGTCCTCGTCGTCGGGAGGCGACCGCGCGTCTGTTTCTGTTACCATAAAGCACCGAAACTGACTCCTGTGAGGCAGGCAGACTGTGAGCGAGAACGGGCGACCGAGCAACTTGATGTGGGGCAATTACGTGCGATAGCATCATCATCGCCGTCGTCGTCGTCGTCATCTGCTCGGTGTCCATGTCGACTTTGGTTGTTCGTTCTTAAACGACTACTTCTTCTGCGTTAGAGAAATTCTCAAAGCGCCGCCGTTGAGAGGTCCTCCATCACCGATTTCTGTCTGAGTTTGACTTTTCAACCGAAAAATTTCAAGATGCTCGTCCGAGATCGGCGATTTTGCGGTCGACTTCCCCACAACGGACGGTGCTCTATGGCCAGATGATTGACGACATGCGTTCTGTTGCGTCCGAGCAGACGATGAAAGTTGTCTGTTCTGCTAAACCCCATTCCGTTGAGCTATCATCGACTCTTGAAGCCAGCTACGATGATGATAATGAAGCCCATCAGGTGTTCTGACGAGCCTGATTATCTTAACCGGCCACGGCGGCACTCGTCCACTCAGCTGTTCGTGGAACGTTGCGTCATATTGATTCTATCAAACCCGGTGGCCGTCGTCGTCATCCGCTCCAATCGGCACTATCGGACTCGTATGCACTGACCGAGGGCAGAAGCTACTTCGGTTCTTCTTCCATTCGAACGACTTGCTGTTTGGTTGGCTGGTTTGTTGGTCGGTGGGCTCATTCGTTGTATCGCTCGCCAAATCACTGCCACCGAGGTGGTGGTGGAGGGTGTACCTTGCTCGCCCTTTACGGAGAAAAAGGACAACAACAACATCAGCAGGAGGAGGAGGAGGAGGAGGAGCAGAAAGCATAAAGAGGGCCCTGACTGCAAGCCAACTCGCTTCATTGCGTCTGTTGTCCTATTTGATATGGCTCATTGTTTACTGTCTCTATCGTCCATGCCTCCATCGTCCGTCAGTGCATGTTCGTCCGATCCTACTCCTGGCGGTCTGCTGGTCCTGGCGAAGCCTCTGTTTGTCGCGAGCGTAGCGAGCTACCGAGGATTGTCTGTTCTTCGCTTCTCGTTTCGCCAATCACTGAGCTTGGAAACGAGTGGAATGTATAAAAATGTACGAAATCGACATCGTTTAGTTCAAGGCATCCTCCCGGAAGTGGAGGGATCGTTGGATTTCGCTCATTTGACGACATGACTCGGAAAACACACCTCGACCAGACGCTCGTCCTCAGCCAACTCCCAAAGAGCCGCTCGGTCTGTCCGTTTGGCAACTACCCCTGCGTTTGAGGAGCGAGTGCGCCCTGCTGATAACCTCTTCGGGTGACGACTGCTATATTTTATAGACCGCCACCAAAGCGAGCAACCCGTCCCCTTGCTCGCTCGCTCGACAGGCCTTCAGCCTCTATCCTTGGTTGCTCACCCGCTCGCTCGCTCGCTCTCTGAGTTAACCTGACAGCCCGTTCCAAAGGCTGAATGTCCCTTTCGTTGCACAACCCGTTCGGCGACAACTTGAAGCTTGGGGTCGGATTTTTATTGAGACATCCCTTCAGAGCGTAATAATCTACTTTGCTGGCTGCACAATGGCCCGAAGTACCTGCGCTAGAAGAAGAACCACTTGCCGGGCGCGACTCTGTTCGTCACTGCCCATCTCGTACCGATGATTTACGCCGACAGGAAAACACGAAAACTCGGCCTTCGGGATCGCTTCTGTTCAACTTTCGTACTTCTTGTTTTGTGGTGTGAAATACCTCCTTCGAAGACAGTAGCAACAGCAGTGCTCCGGCGAGTCGCGGAGGTAATTTTCTGATCGAACGGCTCCACCTGTACACGCCATGCTCCGATAAAGCGAGCGAGCGAGTGACGGTCAGGTATATTGTTTATGCTGGTCGGGCACGGGAGAGGCAGAGAAAACAAAAAAAACGGTGGAAGCGGCGGCAGAAACATCGATTTGTGGACTGCAATGTGCAATATGTGTGGCGTGTGATGGAGCACCGGCATCATCGCTCCTAAAACCGTTGCTTCGGTATCGATCTCCCGTGACCAGTCTTACGAGGTTCATTCGTTCGCTTGGCCGCCGTCCGCCTACCGACTGTTTATGTTGTTATTCGCGCTCCGGAATAATATCTCGTCTTATGTCGCGCCGTCGTTCCGGGATAACTTCGAACGACGGATGACAAATCGAAAAGCACGAAGACGATGATTCGCTTCAGAAAGCAGGCGGAAACACGAAAGGGATTGTACGCGAGTGAACAAGCCATTAGTCGGATTGGCATGTTCATTAGGCCGCTGTGTCCATCGGAGAATCTCGTCGTCGTCGTCGTCATTCCCTTAGTGCAGCTAAAAATTCAGAGATGAATGGAGACTTTCTCGAGAGTTTTTTTTAAGCTTCTTCTCGTTGAATGGACGAATCCCCTGTTATGGTATCGACGTCCAATCGGAGCAGCGCGGCGGCGACGGTCGCGTACAGCGATGGCCAAATTATAGCTAATCGCATCCGATGTCATTCGACCGGCTCCTACAGACGTTCTCACAGAAAAATGAAAGAAGAAACTTTGGGACTAACGAAAGAATGACGGAAAGTCCTGCCGGAGTCGATATGCAATCTTATCCTCGGAGCAGACGATATCTCTGGAAAAACACAAATGATTGACGAATAAACAACAAAAAATAAGCAGACGAAAATTCTCAAAAAATCGTCTGGAGATTTCCGCGTGGAGCAAGCTTCCAAAAACTAAGACACGTGAACCGAAAGACAGACAGAAGGTAGAGATACGGACCGCTTCAAGTATCACCAGAGTCGTAAATCAGTCACAAATATTTGCTCGATTGTGTTTCTTGTCGTTGCTGTTCGCTGTCATGATAGAATCTGACTGTGTACTCTGGAGAAACATACTTGGAATTTTTCGATGAGGCGAAAAATGCCCCTACAGTGCTCGCCTATCTTGTATCGGGTCTCGAATAACATCGAGAGATTTCATCGCCAATCATTCCGTCAGGCCTAGCTGTCGATCGATCGATCGATCGATCCTATCGAGGCATTCATGTTGTGGTAGAGCATGCTTAGATCATGTCACGATGTCAAACCTTTGGTCGAAACACCAAATGATCGAGATCGTCGTCATCGGAAAGTTCGCGGACCGACTTTAGGCCTTGTGTCGAACCTAAAACCTCGCTAGATCCAGGAGTGCCCCGTCGTAGGGACGTGGAGTAATGGTAGGCGGCCTGGTCGCACCCCACCGCCGTCGTCGAGCCATGTGGGAACGACGCCCGAGTGTCGACGGATGTGTGACCCACAGGCCTTTCGGCTAAGAAGGGTTAAGAAGTTAATTACGGTAAAACATCTTCATCTCGGCTCCTTCTCCTTGATAAATTAAGGAGTCCGCCCTCACTCGGCCTGAGACGGTGGCCGCTGCTGGTTCTGCTCGCTCAGATGAGCTACTCCCTTCCTTCCCTGAAGTTTTTTCCTCCCTCAGATCCTTTCTTACTCCTGCCCCTCAAGCGAAAGAATTCGCCTCTCGTCAGGTGTTAAGCTGTCGCCGCCACGGCTTCATAAATTAAGAATGGCATCGTCGCCGTCGTCAGTTGGACCTGGGGAGCGGGTGGGAAAAAGCCGCATTCACGAACCTTCTTTCGCAAACGACCGTCAAACTCTGACACGACCAACTTGACAACAAAAAAACATCGCGACAGCTGGTTTCTCCACAGCGCATGTTCACCACAGAGGGCCAGAGACCTTCGAGACCTCATGAGACCGGGACGCCCTTCGAATCGGGATCCGTGATCTTTGAGGATTTGAGTTCCTCTTTCCGGCTGAATCTTCCACCTCGTATTCTGCTCAAGTCAAGTTGGAAACGGAGACGTCCTATAAATAGTCCGCTCTAGATCTTGAGAAAGATGTCGCGATTATTGGTGAGCTCTTCGAGTGTCGCTCGACAGAGAGAAGAACACGCATTCAATCGGAACAATCGGCTTCAATCGAAATTCAACAGCTTATAATGGCGACGATGATGCTGCAGCAGCAGGGACGAGGTCGGAGTGAAATCCTATAATCCTATAATTTCGAAATTCCACCCTTACCTCCGCGGCGAGCTCTGCCGAAAGAACTCCTGGCTTGGGACGAGAGAGGAAATAGTGTTTTTATGGCAGCACTTTAGACCATAAGTGTCGCGTCGCCGATGCCGTGAATATTCGGCGAGGCTTCGACAACGGAGCAAAATCTGACTCCGTCGTGGACCGAACTCTCGCGAAAGGTTGACAAAATCTCGAAAACCCCGATTCTTGCTCTTCGGACCTTGGGACCGAGAGACCTTTCCGGAACTGTCGAAGTCTCGGGAGTTTTTTTAAGCCGATCCCTTCCATCAACGATTCTTCGAAGAGCGTGGTGCAAGTGTTTGTGTGTGCGGGATATTTTTTGTCGTCAGATCCAATTTATTAAGATGTTTTAAAAGCCGGCGTTTTTTGCGAGTGTGGGGTGTATCCCGCTATGGAAGCCATCATCCGTGAGATGCGCATCTCACGGAGTGAAACGCTGCACCGCATGCATTCGGGGAGAAGATTTGCTCGCTAAAAAACAAAACACTTTCATTTTGCTCCAACGACGACAGCAGCGTTACTTGCTCGCTAAAAAGCTTTTAGTCAAGAGCGAGCGAGCGAGGAAGCAAGTAAACGAACCATCTACCGCCTCCTCCTCCACCACCACAACTACTGATAGACGACCCCAATGTGGAGATGCGAGCGATCCAATGTTTGGCGATGATCACGTCATCGGCATAAGCATAATTGACAGCAGTCGAGTTCTTCTGCTCGCGATCGACTGTGACTGCTGCCCCCCCTCCTCCCATACGTCTCTTGGGGGGGGGGGGGCAAAGGCTCCACAAGGGTAGGAATCGAGGTGAAATGTGCGATCACAATCAGCTTGCGATGCTTTTTTCAAATCGTGTTTTGTGTCCCGTCGTCGAGAGTCTTCTTTTCACATAGAGTCCTGCTCTGTCGGTTCTTTGTTTCTTTATTTTCGGTTATTTTCTTCATCCTCCTTGAGCTGCGGCTCCTTTCTGTGGTGTGTCCTGGTTCCTTCTCCGTCTTCCTCTTCCAAATTAACTTAATACCACCGGGCACACGCTCTGCACGGGGTCCTTGTCGACCCGCCACAACGTACTCCCTGCGACCTCAATGGGATTTCCAGATCACTTTCTCCAGGCGGCTGAACTCGGAAGAGACTTCTTCAGGTTCGGCGATACCTCGTCCCGGGACGCAGAACGTTTTGCTCTGGATGGCTTCTTGGTAATTGCCAATCTCTGCGGTAGCCCTCAAGCCTCATTCTCTTGGAGAGACTCTGCCCTCACCACCACCACCACCACCACTACTACCACCGGTCGCGGCGGCTCACTGCTTGCTACTAGCCCGTCGTCCAGGAGGTGGTGGTCTACGTTTTTGGGAGATACCTCTCAGACTTTTCCCTGATGGCAGCGCTATGGTTCGTTCGTTCGTTCGTTCGTGCGCTGGCGAAGGCAAACGCCCGACCGGAGAAGGACTTTATGACGTTATCGTAAAAGCCATCCAGCTGTGGTTCGGCCGCCAAGTTTTGTCAAGCTCGCTTAATAACTGGCAGCCCTTGGAGAGGAAGAAAAAAAAAAAGCTCCACCGCTTTTTGAACTTTACGCCAGCCAGTCAGGGAACGAGCGTGCGGCTCCATTCCCCGAGCCTTATTCAACTTCTCTCTTTCTCTTTCTCTGGATTGAGGTCTGGCTGAATCTGATTGGAGCCTTTGTCGTCGTCGTCGTGTGGTTCTCGAGGTTAGATTAGAATATTATATTGGTGGATACAGTGAAGACTTCCCGACTGTTTTCTGTTTGCTCTGATCGCTAATGAGCACGGCGAGCGCCAGTCGACTCTTGATTAAACCACCCACTGTCCGCGTGGAAGCGGCTTTGAACTCTTGACACCGCGGAAACCATCTTCTCATCCATTTGTCAAGTTTGACAACGTTTCTGTCCCAACAGAGCCGCGTGATTTTCAGACCGAAATTCAGTCGCCTTCGATCAGCGTCTCTAGTCAGGTCGCGCGGCAAATGTACACTGTATGCTCAAAATGGTGATGGTCATCGAGATAATGGTCATTGTTGAGATAATGATGATGATCATGGTGACGAACGAGACAGTGGCAGCAGGGAGGAAGAGAAAAAGCACAATGCAATACGATCCTTTGCAATGCTTGACCGACCGGTGGATCTCTTCGTCCAGCTGAAATAAAGCCATAAAAATCCCACTCCCACTCCTCCGATATCGAATGACAGCTGACCTCTGAGGCTTTCTCCCCCGCTCCCTCCTCCTGATCGGGCCGACGGGTGCGAGCCAATGGTCGAAACAAACATACGCGACAACAACAACAACAACATCAACTAGAATGCTTCGGATCGGGAATCACTGGAAAACTCAAGACCCGGTTTTCCTTTCTGTTCCGTCGAGACACCCAGAGGACACTCAGGAACAAAACACGACCAGGATTCCTCCCTTCCTTCTATGGACGTGGTGTTGCAGGGATATCGCAAGAGCAGACATCGATTAAAAATGGGCGAAGATTGCTCATGTCGAAATTAGCCTCCTGACCCCTTCGCTCAGCATTCAGATCGACAGAGCAAGCTGGATCGCACGAAAGCCGAACCAGTGAGCTATCCTGAGATGTGGGGTCGTCTGTACCCGAGTGAATTTCCTCGATGCCTCGGTCACTCAGCCAGCCAGCCAGCGGAGGGAGCAGGGGATTCGGGGAGTCGAGAGGGAGCACGGGGAGATTGGGTCTCCGCTCGAAAGGACAGCTCACCATGTCAGCATAATGGGTGTCGAAGGCTATCAGATTGGACACCACCACCGCCGCCGACGCCTTCGTTCCGAGATATATGACCTTAGGGTGGGTGCATCATACCTCGGAATATCGAGGGAATTTCAGAACAAAAAGCGTTTCTCTGATCTGTTTGGAGTGAATCTTCAGAAGAGGTCTCTGGACGAAACCACTGTCGTCTTCAGGGGCGAAGAACAACGTCCGCAACTGCTTGCGTAGCTCCGAGAATGCCGACTTCTCACGCAGAGACAAACATTCTTTTGCATGTCAATGAATCCTCGCTTGATGTTTCCCGCACGCCGCATTATGCTGCTGCCGCCGCCGCCGCCGCTGAAGTCCATTCGTCAAACCGCCTTTGTACGCGCTTACCCGCGCCGAGCCGTGACAACACAAGCGGCGGTGCGTTCGGGTGCGCGGACGTCGACCACGGCGTTGTTTTTGGAATGAACGAAAGTTCCGAATTCCGAGGGGGACGGATCAATGGACACAAGAAACAGGGGAGGGGGATAGGGGACACGTAGTTCTGGACGATCTCAGTTCAAAATTCGCAATTGTGGTAAGAAGGTAAGAAGACCTCTGAGCTAATGGTAGGCGGCGTTTTTTGTTCGCGACGACTGCTGGCAGCGAATTCTAGCGACCGATATGTCGGAGCCGCACAATGAACAAAAGTTTGTTCTGAGGATTCCTCCACAACCGAAGGGACCATTCATCATGATCCGGTGTAATTTCTTTTTTTTTTCTTCTGCTTGTTGTTGTCGGTTACGGCGGACCGTGTTCTTCACGGCAGATATGAGCTCAAGACCAAACCGAAAACAGCAGCGCCAACGAGAAGAACCATTAGTTTCCGAATGTAGGAGTCGTTGTCGTCCTCAGGTGAGCAAGTTGAGGTGAACCGAGTCGAGATTGTGAGATCTGCTCGCATCCCAACAATTAGCGTCCGATGCTGCTCTACACGACGTTTCGGTTGCCGTTGCGCGTGTTTTCGAAATGATGATGATGATGACGAGAGGAATAATTGTGATGATGGAAGGAAAAAGTGCGGCGAGATTTCGCAAAATTCGCTGCCGAATGTTGCTCATTGAGTCTTTCGCTCCTCTCGAGAATTTTCCCCCGTGTCTTGCGGCGACTCATTCAGCGTCGCGTCGCTCGATGGGTCGTCGTCGCCGTTGTCGTCCTTCAAAGTCTCCGCCCTTCTGTCGATAATTGATATTTTTATCGGCCGAGTCGCCATTCTCTCTAATGCTCCCGCTTTTCGTTCGGATCCGCACGTTCTGGTTGACGATGACGGCGTCGTCGTCGTCGACAGCAACCATGATGATGATGATGATGATGATGATGGTAATGCTTATAATGTCCTTTTGTCCCGTAACAATGAAATTACAACGTCTCAGGTGGCAGCCAGGTGCTCGACGAAAAATCGCGACAACCAACGTTCGATTGTTGTCTCAGAGCCGTCCGTGGTCGATGTTGTTGTTAATGTTGATGAGGTCTACCGTCGACATTCCAATAAATCATCCGAACGGTTATTGCGCCAACAAGCTCAATGTGAACGATGTCCGACATTCACGGAATGTTCAAGCTCCGCGAGAAGCTCGATTCGAACTCATTGGCTGCGGGAAAAAAGGAAAACTTCTCTAATTTCGGACCAAAGTCTCCCCGAGGAGGAAACGCGAAGGTCGCATGAGTAGTTCAGCCACCACGGGAAGTTGAACCGGTCGCGTGCTTCGCGGCTGTTCCCAAAGCAGGACGTTGCGGTTGCTGCGGAGGTCAACCTCGATCGATGTTGAGGTCGTCGCAGTTTTCAATTCAGGCGACAACGACCGCTGGCTCGGAGAAGGGATCCAGGTGAAGTTGCGGTTTTCGCATAAAAAGCCGCGCCATCGAACAGTCTGCCAAGTTCGGAGCCTGAGCGACCGCCGACGAGGAAACCGCCACCACCGCCGATGAATCGGGTGTGCAACCGAGTTTTTCAGCCGCGGCGGTCGATTTGAGTTCTCCTACAGAGAATTCTCGCGGGAAGGACTCGATCCTCGCTCTCGAAAGTGATTTGACTCGTTGAGACGTGTCGTCATGGGTCCCTCTGGTTGGTGTTTCTTGATGTGGCTTCTAGCGATAACGTCAAG
The DNA here is from genome assembly GCA_021527715.1 of Neoseiulus cucumeris. NCBI lineage: Eukaryota > Metazoa > Arthropoda > Arachnida > Mesostigmata > Phytoseiidae > Neoseiulus > Neoseiulus cucumeris. The sequence continues at coordinate 466,792 of JAJSRV010000111.1, forward strand.
CAATCTGAGAGAACACCGAGTTTCAGCGAAGCCTCCGGACTCGTAGGCCGGTCGGTAGCCATCTACCTTCCAAGCTTCGAGGGAGATTGGCCAAGATTTCAGACAGGCAGGCAGGCAGGCGAGCAGGCGAGCAGCCAGCCAGTAAAGCAACCAACCCCGAGCACAGCTGTCTTTCGGGTGACTGCTGGGATAGAACACGGCACCGAGCGAGGAGCGACATGTCAAAATATTATGGCTTAGTTCACCCTGTACGACGAGAGAGCAGCAGCCAGCGGAGCAGGCAAGCGAACGAACGAACGAACAACGACGAAGCTAATTCGCTGCTGATTCCATATCCACCAGTCAGTCAGTCCACTGAGCAACAATCCAAAGTCACTCTGTCAGTCAAGAAGCCAAAATGGGAGCTCGACGACCGTGAAAACTCGTCGGCCTTTCCGAATTCGGTTGTGTTCCCATGATTCGTTCGAACTGACATCGATGTCAACCAACGTACCCGTAAACCTCCTTCGCGGTGCGCGGAATCGTGACCGACGGCGTTGTCGTTGTCGAGATTGCCGCAAACACTCGATCCCTTAGGGTTGGAGAAGCCGAGTTATGAGCAAGGGCTGATTCTGCTGACGCTGCGCTGCTGTCAGATTGGATTGAGGTTTATTTTTTGCACAATCACACAACAATGACAACCGGCGCGGCGGCGCGACGAGCGAGCAAACTACGAAACGATTTTGAGGATTTGTGGCGGATGCAACGGCGTCGTTGACGACGACCGCGGTGACGCAGGAGGATAATATGGCGAACGCGATGTTGTAAAGCGAGGTCGCCGGTTTGTTCTGCTGCTCCGATCCGCTGTGATCTGCTCCGACGATGTAGTCCGCGCGAGTGTGAGTGGAACAACGGCCAGCTTGCGAGTGCCCGCCCGCTCGGCTGGCTGGCTGGCTGGCTTGTCGATGCTGTGCTCAGCGTATCTAATAATGTTGTATTCAGATCTCCGATGCTGATCCGATGTTGATCCGTATTTATTTCCCCAACAAACCAACCGCTGTCGTTGCCCGCCGCTTCCCAAACCACCCTGGCAAACATCTAAGCCAGTTGCGAGCGAACGAGTAGACAACCCAACAAGCTGCCCAAAGAGCCACCGACTCGTCGAACTTCTTCACACGTTGACGGTGAACCCCAAAAGGTCCATCCACCTCAAACTGTTATGCCTGGTCACGATCCGTGACTGAACCACGATTTCGGTTGGAGGTGCTGACTGTGTGTAATCCATACATCAATTCACTCATCTATCCATTCATCATTCATCATCTATCCATGATATAGCTTCTCTCATACATTCATCCGACGATCAATTGTGCCATCAATCAACTCATCAGTCTTTCCTTCAATTCATCCATGCTCAGTGATTCACTCATCAATCGATTCAATAATTCATTGATTACTCTGTTTACTCATCAATCAACCCACTCATCTGATTATCCAGGCATTTATCAGTGCACCCATCAATCCATGGGTCCCTCTTCGATTCCTCGTATTCGTATCATCTCATGAATCTGTCCATCAATTCATTCATCCATCCACGAATCCACTGCATTATCCATCAATTCGTTCACGTGTCCATCGAAAATCGCGAATTCCAGCGAATGTCGCCCCTGTTTTGAATTTGTGCTCTCTGACAATGTCGAATGCCTGTCAAGTCAAAGTCGGCGGATCGGATCAGGCACAGATCGTAAAATTTACACCTCGGTTTTTGAAGGAGAGAAGCGAGTTTGATTTTGGCTTTTTCGCTCTCGTGTTCCTCTATTGCTCTTGTTGTACGCGGCGGCGGCGGCGAAGACGGCTGCGGCTGTGACGACCGATGTCATCATCGACAATAGAACGGGATTAACTGCTTAGAGCCCCGTTCGGTCTCCAGGCCGCGAACCGAGCAACTGGCTTACTCGGTATCCAGTTGCTCCTCTACTTCCTTCAGTCGGATAGATGATGCTTTTCTCGGTTGCTCAGAAGGTAGGCAGGCAGGCGGGCAGAAGCTAGCTTGCTACTTTAAGTACGTAGTCGGAGTACAATGAATGAAGCGAGCAATCAGGCAGAGAGGAAGAATTCAGCCTGCAAGCCGAAGCAATTTTTATGAGGTTCCTCCGTTAACATCCGAGAATGCTGCGTGCACTTCGTAGCTCTGACTGTGTTGACAGCTTAAGCTAAAAGTCAAACAACATCTGCGCTGCGCTGCCGTAGCGATACTTAGTGAGCGGAGAAGGCGATGGATTCGGTAACACTTCATGAAGTGGTGAAACCACACAAACCAAATATTTTCTTAACAGGTTCTATCAAAGCAACGAAATTGATTGTTTTGCTTGTGGTGGCAGCTACCTGCCGGCCGGCCGGCCGACCGACCGACCGGCTGCCTGTCTTTCTTTCTTTCTTTCATTCTGCAAGCCGCAGAAGCACAGGTGTCTCTATTTTGGATGGAGCGCACCGAGACGGTGTGTTTTCACAATGAAACAAAGCTGGGGAAGAATCTTGAACATCTGGGAAGAGAGGAACGGAACTTTCGAGGAAGAAGGATCGAGAGTGAAGAAGCCGAAGATATGAAGAACTCGTTCATCTTTATGAAGTGGCCGTCTTGAAGAGGGACTGTTGCCGATCATTTTCAGCACGGCTCCGGGTCATCTTTGGGTGGCGGCTCAACACGGTTTTCGCGTGAAGCGATGAATGAGTTTGCTGAAATGATCTTCGTTTCTGCATCAAAACGCTATCGAAAATCTCGGGAGGGATTCGGGGAGTTGGGAAAAAACTCAAAAACTCTTGTTCTCCCTCGGTTTTGTTGTTTCTCTATGGAAACCTGAGTGAATGAAAACAACGCGATCCATGGCATCGAGGCAAATAACGAGTTGGGGGGAAGAAAGGCTTGTAGCGCGAAGGTTTGCCGCGGGAGACACGAAAGCCTTCACTTGAAGGGCGTGAGGACAAGAGACGGGAACAGCATCGGCGTGACAAGAGCGAGGTGCGGAACGAGGAGACGCTGGAAAGGAGGTGAAAAAGGAGAACAAGGAGTCTCGTGGCGGAGACAAAAACTCTCGACGCTTTGGCGCCTTTTTCATTGCAAGGGGTTGAATCGCTCTTTCGGCGGTTCAAAATCGAATTGTCGTTGTTTCTCTTAAAACGGAAGGAGGAATTCGGATCTTGTTCTGCAGTGACGGATCTCATGTCGTTCGGGAAAACCTGGAATATTCGAAGATACGTTGAAATCTTCAAGATATCGATCCGATCAGGAATAGAAGGGCTTCGGGACGGTGTCATTAAGACGTCTGAGAAAACGCAGTATCGTTACTGTTGTGCGATGTGCAGTGAACCTTTTGAATTCATTGATATCTGACCTCGGTTTCTTTGCTCTTTTTTCAGGTAAGCTAACCGTGAGAAAGTTGGACGCTGTTTTTTGCCCTCATCCTACGGAGAACTGAGAAAAAACTCAACATTTCACAACGAAACAAACGAGATGTGTTTGTTCAACAATGGCACCACCGCCACCAGTACTGCTTGCAGTACTGCTTCGGATCCTCGACGTGGGTGACAGGCAACACCGAACGGCCCCTCGGATTCGGTCGTTGTTCACATTTGAGCGGCATACGCGGCCTGCGTTGACTGAATGACCGACTGAGCGAGCGAGCGAGTCTCCTACGAAACGAGGCGACGGGAGAAAGCGCGAGAGGCGGTCAAGTAGTAAGAACGAACTTCATCCATACATCCACCTGCTTTCAGTAATTCTGGGTGGTCTCATCGAAGTGCCAACCTCATTGAAGTGCGGCTGGCTGTCATAAAGCACCACCGCGCGACTAGCGTTGTTGTCTTTGTTGAGGGAATTGCCTAATTACTGAAAATGGAGAATTCGCGCGCCCTTCCTTCAGACGAGCAAGACCGGTCACCAAAACTCGACAGAGAGGAGCTGTGATCCCTCCATCTCATGCGGGAGATTCGAAATCGAAAATCACGTATAGATACTACTCCAGTGATCCAAGCGACTTCATCATTGAGGAGCACTTGACGACGACGACGTCGATGATGATGATGAAGATGATCACTTGCTGTCAGTCTCTTGTTGAAGATCGCCCGTGCGAGCGAGCGAGCAAGTCAGGTCGTCGAGTAATCGTTCCTAACGTAAAGGGCCGCCAGAACTGAGGCCTCTGACTTGTCGTCGTCGTCAACGTCGAAGTTGTTGTTGGCTGTGGCATTGGCTACCGTGGCCCTTCTGATGGAGCTTAATGGCGATTTTATTCAGGAAAATATAGACGAGTCAGTCCGAAACAGCGGCTGCAGCATCAGAAGAGGAAAAAGACGACAACGAGGTGTGGTCGTCGAATTGGGCGAGTCGGCTGCTTGGTGGACGTCGATCTTGTTGCGAGCAGCGGCGACGGCAAGTGCGGCTGGTACAGCGGCAGTGTGGATCATCGGATACGAGAACTGCGCGGCTACCGACTTGCCGCCGCTCGTCCGCTTGGCTAAAAGACCGATCGGGTTAAAGCTCAATTAATCAACAACGCTTCTGGCTGGACATTTTTCACGCGGAAACAGTCGTGCACACGCACGAAAAACGCCTCTTCGGAGGTTCACGCTTCACCGAGGAAAATCGACGAATTCCATCGATCGTCCACGTTTTGCAACCCACAATCGATCCCATGAGCAAAATGGAACGAAAGTCTCCTATGAAGAGCAGATGACGGCCTCGTGTTCAGTCGGGATCGCGCGCATGCATGCTAACAAGCAAACAAACAAACTCTCACACAACAACCACGCAGAGTAGGCAACGAGAACTGATGAACGAAACAAAGACGATAGCATCTTGAACGGTCTCTATCGTGACTTCGAACGGCTAAGTCAATAACGTGGGCTCGCGGCGTCGCTTGTAGCACTACCTGTCTGTCCGCTAGTGACGGTGGACCGTCGTCACCATCAGCTTGCTCTCAACTTTCATCACAGCGTCCACTGCACGGCTCGACACGATCGCATTGGGAGCCGAGAGCTGTTATGCTTCGTCGTCTTGTTCGCGCCGACCGACCGAGCGGCCAGTAAGCCAACGAGCGGGCAACATCATGTTCAACTGTGGCTACTCCGCGAGTGTCTCGGATTTGAAATGCAAATTCTTACGCCTGTAATCTCAGCTGCCTTTCGCCTACCGACTGTCCGACTAGAGCGAGGAAGTTCTCCCTTTCAGTCGTGTTCGCGAGCTCTGCCCTCTCGACTAAACTGTGAAAGAATCTCGTGTAAACACATTTCATAGAATTCATCACTTTGGAATCTCATCAGTTTCCTTGAGATCGCGGAGCTTGCACCTCGTTATGAAACAGAGAACGGATCGGGGACTTCCTTCCGAAGTATCAGCATCGAGTCCGGAAGACCGGCGAGAACCTCCAAGTTGAGAGCCGAGCCTCCGGCGGTATCAGAGGCGGCGTCGTCGACGGAGTCATGCCCTTGAGACTGTGGTCCGGAGAGGCAAACCGCATCGAGTATGCTAATTGTGAATTCCAATCAGTAGTAAGTCAGGCGGACTATCCCCGGAGGAATAGTTCGTCGTCGTCTCAAAATCGCAAGCGATAGCTCGGGAAAGAAGAAGACCGCCGGCAAGCGACATTCTCGCTCGGATTCATTCTCCCAGAGGATGATCCATCTCGATGACATTTGAGGATGAGCATTACGAATCGTTAATCCGGAATCCTAGCATCCTCTGGTTCCTAAAAAGAAGAAAAAAAACACGACGGAACTCCGAGCAGATGAGCCACTCGCCACCGGTGGACGCTCACCAGGCATTGGTGAAGGGACACATACGCATCGAATCCGCGAGACGACAGTTCGAGGCCAGGGTTATAATCCTTAAAAAAGCGGCGCATCTGCCAGTCTGTCCTGAGTTCCACTTAAACTACTTATACTCGGTCCGCACGACGACGACGACTATCGACCGTCTGTGCGATCAGCGTGTCCCCGGCTGGGTAAAAATGTCGGCTCTTCTCCACACTGACACTGGCTTTGACTTCTTCTCAACGACGGCGACGAATCCACGGCGGCCGTAGAGTAAATCATCTTCGGGGGCCGCCTGAATTCTTTGCTTCTGTATCTCTATAATTAGTCAAGCATTTCATTGAGTAATTTTTCTTGCGAATGGATCCTTCGATTGTTGACCGTGTCCAAAGATTTGTTGTTCGCACTTGTTGTTTCGAGGCTGAATTTTTGAAAAATCACCGTTCACGTGCCGCGCGCGCGCGTGTGTGTAGTCCAAACGGTGTGATAAACGCTCGACTGTTCAGTTAGTGCCACAAAAGAGAATTCCGGGTCGGCCGACGAATCGGAAAAACGGGTACCTGGAGACAGAAAGCGCGAGAGAATGTAAGTGAGGGGTATCTCGTTCTTGGTGTTTGGCCATTCGACCCTTCTGGCTTCGGTTCTGATGATCGTGTGATATTTGCAGAAACATTACGAACAAGCGTCACACCTTGTTTCGGGGCCTCCAAATCACCATTCGGTAGCTGGACGACGATGCTGTCGAAGAAAACCGAAGAAGGCCCTCAATGAACTTCTTCTCGTTTTTGCTTTGCGTTCGTTCCGATGATCGACACGAGAGCTCATCCTTCGTTTCGGACCCACGTTTGCTTTCGGTGTCTCTTTCTCGTTTTTGGTACTTCTGTTCTGTTCCCTATTGACGATGTACCGGCAGGATTCCTAGCCACGAATCGGAGAGGACGGAAAACGGAAATTACGTTGAATTCGAGGAACGAGATCATTTCTAAAAAACCGCGGGATCCTCAGCGACTCATCTGGGCTCGGCCGCGTGCCTCGAGGAGCTTGCGAGAAACGAAGAGAAAAAAAAACGAATACAAAAATAGCCTTCAGCAGCTCCGACGAAGAAACTCGAGATCCGGTCCTACTTCCGGTCGGGAACCATAGGACAGTGGAGAGCGTCCGGAGCAGGGGTTCCAGAGCGTTCTGGGGGAGTAAACAGGGACCGTGGGGCACCGGCGGCGCAGAACAAGGAACATCGAAAAGATCCGCGAGAGCGAGGGGGACCCGGGGAGTCCGAGGGGCGTTCTTTATTAAAATATAAGTGCGTCTCCGCCTCAGCCAGTGCTGCTTTCTTGCCTGGCTGGCCGAACGGCCGCTCGGTGCCTTAGTCTTTTCTTCGTTGTTCCCCTTAGCATAAGAAGTCCCGACCAGCTAGATAATGAAGCGTCCCTCTACGAGAGAGTCCCTCTTCCCCATCATATATTATTACTCCTTCCTTCTCGTCGTATTATTGTTTTAATAAGAATGGACCAGTTGATCCGTGTGTGCGGGATTAATAATATGATCACCAAGGGATCTGGGAAAAGGCCGCTGCCGGCGCCGTCCAATGAAGGGCTAGGCCATTGAATGTTGGTCGCTCGGTCACTTAGTTGGTCGACTGCCTCGCTCGCTCGCTCGCTCGTCCGTCCGTCCGGTGGATATGCCGGGTCTAGAGAATATGGTGGACAGAGGGGAGCAAAGCGGCGAACGCGGGGGCTCATATGAAGGAGCCGTCAAGCCTTCAATAGATGTCACTTGATGAGCGATCGCTTCTCTTGATTTCTCTCGCTCCACTTCATGAAGGCTTGGGGGAGGTTGAGGGCATTCTCTGGACAAAATCCACCCACCCGGCTCCGCGGCGATCGCCTTATTCTTCATTATGACGTTGACGACCGCCGGCGTAATAATGAAGATTGATGAAATGATAAACGTCCTTGAATAGGAGAGCGAATCCAAGGTTCAGCCTCGAAATAGTCGAACAAAATAGATTCAGTTACAAAACCGAAGAGAATCGAGACTTCCTCCGGAAGATGTTTTGAAATCAATCGTTTCGGTTTTCGTGGAATCCTATGGGTGGTTCACGGAACCGCATGAGGATTGCCTCACAATTCGTTCACAATCAGAGCAGCAGACCGAACTCGTCAGGTCTGACTGAGCCCTGGTCTCTGGGGGTCTGAGGGCATTTTTGCTCTCGACGAACAAACACACAAGAGAACCCCCCGCGATCTGAAAAGGAAAGAGAAACCTGCTTGGACTCTAGGGGAAATTAAGCGTGAGATTTGAATCGGCAGCGATTCGAGCAGTCGATGGAGATCGTTTGTGATTGTAGTTTTAAATATATGTACATTTGGTGGATGAATTGAATTAAAACATTTCTGGGACTCATGCCCGTGAGTTTTTTACACACATAAATTAGAGTCGCTTATTATTTTGGCTTTCCCGCCGGCCGTCCGGTGCATTTGAAGAATTACCGCGCTGCAGTTGTTGTTCCTCGTGCTGACTGAGTTATCATTCTCATGCCGATCATTATTATTATTATCTTCATTATCCTCGGATAATTACTCTCATCCATATTAAGATGTGATTACTCACTCTTGCTGCGATTTGAGCTGACTGACTGACTGAGTTGGACACTGAGGTGCTGCCACGGCAAACAGAAGAAGTGGAGGAACCTCTCCGTGATGTCACTTCGGTCGGTGGGATGGATGAAAAAGATACTTTTGAATGTTTGTTTGCTTGCTTGCTTGCTTCTGTTTTTCATTTTTCTCGCTCCTCGCAGCGGTTTCTTTTTTATGACAGCCGCTTAGCCGGCTTCCATTATTTTCGGGTGTCTTCGTTGTGCGAACCCGCATTGCCTTATTAGATATTCTGACCGCGCGCCGCGTACGATCCTTCAAAACTCACCACGGAACTCCGCTCTTTGTCTGAGTTTGTTCATTTCTCCCCGTCCCGAGCGGCTTCATTGTTTCCTCGGCCTCAAAAGTTCATTCCCGGCGGAATTTCCGTCTTTTTGGAACAAGATTCCACTACATACAATGTGGTGCGAGCCCGCAAGTGGAACATCTTTCCGATCGCTTTCGTTTTTGGCGCGCTCGGATTTCGAGTTCGCGCCGAGCTCATCCGAGTTGCAGAAGAAAATAACGACGAGCGAGCATCGATTTAGCAAGATGAATTTCGTTGGTGCCGAAAGCCGAAACGGTTATTGGCAGTGGAGATTGTTCGGATCGCTAGCTTCTTCCCTCGTCGCTTGTCCACCTTGGACAAGTGCAGCCGCGGCAGCCGCTGAAGCAGAAGGTGTGGCCGAAGCCACGGCAGCCGCGGCAACCATCGAGTGGGTTAGGTCATAATTGCACCAACAGCCACAGATAGCAATGGCGAGCTGTCCGTGTTTCTGTCTGTCTGTCGGCCACAACTGTCATTTGCTCCAACTTCTCCGGATGGTCGTTTTCTTGCTTCGAATCGTTGCTCGGATAGATGTTTGGTTGGCCGCTCGTCGCTTGTTCGCCGGTCGGACAGCGGCAAGACACCGAATGCGGTCGCTCGATCGACATATTTTATCCCGAAATCTTTATGCGGCGGCCCGTCCACAACTTCGAGCAAAACAGAAGTCCGCGAGCTGCGGACGGTTCCTTACCAGTCGACTATGCAGAGTCGAAGGAAGAGAAAACCGACGGACCGGGTGGTTGATTCATTGGGTACTCGCGACGCGACATTCTTGTTTAAGTGGCGACCGCAATAGTTGAGAACATGTCGTCGTGTACCCCCTAATCGCAGCCGCACCCATAGTGCGCTGCTGCCGCCGCCGACACGAACTGCATGCTACAACAGTCTGACTATGAGACAGTGAAGTTTCTTCTCCCGTCGGTCGCTGCCTCTCGATTTTGCTCCGACACAACATTTACACCCGCCACGAAGAGAGGAAATAAAAAAAAAACTGAACGACGCTACGCCAGTGGAACGAACTACGCGGTAGCGCACATTTGGGTGTTGGTAAACGCGAATGGCTTGCGATCCATCCTCGCTCGTTGGCTAAGGCCGTCGGAAACGACGACGACGCCGGGGGCGGAATCTTCCGTAGGCCGCGTGAAATCCTCGTCAAGCGACTCGAGTGAGTCAAGTACCCCATTCAATGAATTCATGACCGGTGGATTGATGGACATGGTAAATGGCAATGCATGACTTCTCAGTGACTTTGACGGAGGCCATTTGCGTTTAGCCGAAGCAGCAGTTGCTGTCGAGAGCACCTACAACAACTCCCCAATGTGAGATGCGGGAGAAATTGGGCAAATGGGCAGCGAACATTTCACAAACAACTTCCTCCGTCATTCATGAATGACATCCACCTAGTCCGCCTTTCTGTTTCTCGAGAAGAAAATGAAAATAATCGAAGTCGGTGAGAGATCGCGCGCGATGAGCCGTAGTGGTTCTCACGGAATCCGATCGGTTGCTGTTGACCGCCAGCTCGATAGCGACGCCAGCGATCTTGAAAATTTATTGCCCGTTAATGTACGAAAACCGAAAAAGCAGGTAGTCAGTCGGTCGGTCGGTCGGTCGGTCGTTAGGTGGGCAAAATAGAAATGGACACCGACACAGCGAGCGGATTCGCAGACTGCCAGCACCAACGAAGTGAGCAGTTTGTCAGTTCGCGCGAGGTCCGTCAAATTCTCCCTTGTCGTTCCCCCATATACGGGAGGAGTTTTGTTTCTGACGGTCTCTCAATTCGGCGACGGCCGGCGGAATCACCGCCGCCTAGAATCACCGCCACCACACGAGAAACATCGAGCCCGGACAGCCTAATAGGTTAGTCAGGAATCACGACTCATAAAAATAATCGACGCAATAAATTAAGCGGTGGCTTCAGTAATTTCAGCAGAAATTTCACTGCGGCTGCCGTTCTAGTCGACTTCGACTTCAACTACAACCGAGGAGGTTTTTCCTCATCGCGGTCCTTGTCAGAAAGACACTGAAGCGGGCGCGAATTATGACTTCTGGACCCGCATCGGTGTCGTCGTCGTCGACGTCGACGCAGACTAAACTGCAACAGGAACAACAGAAAAGCAAGAGAAAAACTTCAAAACTTCATCTTGTGATTCATGAATTTTTCTTTCTTCCCTTCTGTCCGGACGCATAAATCTTGGTTAGAAGTTCGTCGGACGTCGCAGCCTCTCCGTCTTCTGTAGGTCGACTTCGGCCGACGATCTACTGGCGGTTGGACGCGATCGGCATCGACCGATGATGGCCGGCGACTATTTTGTCGGAATTCCATAGTGTTTGGCTTTTATCGGTGTTTTATGAAAATGTGCCTGCTGCCCATGCTCGACTGTCATGGCGAAGAAGACGTCCGTCCGCTCATAACAATTATCGTCGCTTCGCAAATGTGACCGAATCGCTCTTCGGCCCCCAGCACACAACACTCGATCGAGAGAAAACAGGAACTCGAGGCGAAAGTTCCATCTCTCGGTCAGTTAATGAGTCGCCCGTGTGATTGACCGGAATGCTTTGCTTTTTCAAACCCCCATCGTTCTCGACCGCCCGAGAGCCACAGCTGTCGTCTGCTCCAAATTCCTGGATTGATTTCCAATGTTTTGGCGGGAATTTCGAATGCAATTCATATTCTGAATCTCAATTTCACTCTCTTTCCCCCTAGATCGTTGCTCATCGTTCGGAGTTGTCGGAGACTAATCGATCAGATCGAATCGAATCGGACGCGATAATCAAACAGTAACCGCTTAGCATGAATCGTTATGCGGGTATTTGACTAACAATAAGATACACTGACCGCGGCTGCGGTCGTAAGTGAATCGGTCACGGAATCTTCACGAGCCCTGCCTTACCTGGCCAGCTCTCGGAGAAAGCAACAAGCAAGTTGTGGATATTCCAACGAGTTTTTTGAGAACTCTGAGCTCGGTACCGCCTCTGACCGGGCTCGAGGAGAGTCGAAACTATGTTTTCTGAGGCGAAGTTCGAGGTTCCGTGTACGGCCGACGCGGCGTTGCCTTCATTTGCGTATTTTGCGCTCGTAAGGATCGCCGGTCGTCTAGCTTCGTCCTGAAAGGTGGCGGAGGAAAAAATGGAATGAGAACGGGGGCGGCCAAGCCATCCAATATATTGTACATTTTGACTTCGCACTCAATTTATCATAATGTTAATTATGAAACAGCTCTTGCAGCAGCCGGAGTGGCAGCAGCAGCAGCAGCAGCAGAAAAGGCGATCAAAAAGTGTCGCGCTCAAGTCCGTTACGGCGACTTAATGAATATTGTGCTCTGTTCCAAGCGCGCGACTCGACATCCATATGGGTGCATACACGCTCAAACCATAACGCACCTTCATGGATATGGCCGCACCGATGATAATTCCGACGAAGAAAGCGGCCGCCGCGTTAACGATAATGAAAAGAACTCGGCGACAACAGATGAGCTGATCTCGCTAATTCACCGAAATCGAATGGAAAATGACGAAAACCAAACTCTCCTTGTCGGTCTTTTATCTCGCTCCCAACAAGAAGGTGGGAACCTCCTTATTCCTCCTGGGCTGCGACCGTGTTCCTCCTTTCGTCTCGGAGAGGAATAAGCACCCGGAACAAAGGAACGAAGATGCTCAAGAGGGCGTTATCTCGATCATATTGTCGACACTTGGCTCGTCTAGCACCTAGCTGAGGTAATCTATTCCTAGTCCGGGCTGGTCACTTTGTCGTGTGGCCTCGTCGAGCCGGCCCACGACGCGAAGGTGGGCGGCAGACGGGCTGCGAGGACACTTTTTCGGTTTGTTCCGTCGTCTAATATCATCGTGCTCGGCTCGGTTGTTGTTGTCCGTTTGTGTTGTTGCCTCGTCTCTATATTGCGATCGCTCATTCAGTGGAGAAGACGGCGGAGCACACCCAATATCTGGTGTGACGAACGCGAAAGTGGGAAGCAAAGGATACGAGAACTGCATCGGGAGAAATAGACAAGGCAGTGTTGCTCCGATTCCGGGGGTCACCCTGCGATTCGAGCCTCCGAGCTTGAATATCTCCTTCTGTTTTTTCCTGTTTTCACCCTTCCTCCCCGATAAACGAATCAGGCGAGAAGTGCGACGATGGAAACGACAGTAACTCTAGCTTCCGATGACGCATTATCGCTTGCTCGAGCGGGATTCTTTTTTTTTGCGCGCGTCTCCTCTTCTTCCCTCCACCACTGACACCGATGCACCTGCGCTCCCAACTGCCTCGAAACCGCTTGAGCTCGAGGAGGGCTTGCGAAGCGTTCGATTGCGAGATAGATAGATAGATTAGAACGATGCAATTCGGGATTTGAACCTAACCGACGGGCGAGTGAAAGAGTTTGTGTGCCGCCGGGTGCATCTTTTTCGCGGTGCCGATCCTCAATTGAACGTAATTTGCGTCAGCTGTTCCTCTAGAAGAAGATGAAAGTGCGAAGAAACCAAAATCGTTCCACCAATTCAGAGAGGCGATCGGTGAACTCCTGAATTGGAGGGAAAACTAGATTTCGAGAAACTGTAACTCGCTGGATGTTCAAGTTGAAGTTGATGAAAGTTCAACTTCATTGATCTCAGTGGATGGAGCAGACCGGAGGCAGAGTTATTCATAGTTTTGATTTCATCTCTGAAAACCACGCCGTGACTAAAAGCTCGGACGAAGTTGAGTGCTTTGGCAAGTGCAGGTGCCAATGGTGGTCGAGTAACTCGTTTAGAAAGTTCCATATTGGATGACAGCCGAGAGTAAGTGCTGGCAGACCGCGCAGAGACTCAGTCAGTGCCGGGGTATGAATCACTTGATTGAATGAATGGCGAGAGGGCGGATCGCTGGCCCAGCAAAGCGAGCGAGAGTTCTTTGTAAAGATCAAATGAAGCTGAAGTGCTATCGCATCGTATAGCAGGTGCATCTTGCGGTTGTTCCAAGCCATACATTGCCATATCCTCCCGTCCCCATCCTCAATCTTCGAGAGCCCGAGCTCGCTGTCCTCTGACTCGTCACGAGACGAGCAACTCTAGCGTGTGGCTTCAATGGACATTTCCCGCTTGGATGCAACTCGCCCCTATGGATGGATGGATGAATGAATGAATCAACTTGGCTTTATTCGGGATGAATGAATGAATGAATGAATGAATGGGCGGTCGGACGCATCAAGCCGCAAGCGTTAACGAAACCCCTGCTTCACTTTCGGTTAACGCTTGAATTTTCCCTCGGACGCTAATTATCCCTTGCCTTCGTCCGAGGCATTTTACTTTGTCCCGCACCGATCCGTCTTGGCCGCCACATCACCGCTCCGGTCTTCTATCACCGCCTCGTTGGGTCCTGTAAGATCTCTCAGAATTCTGGTTTTCGCGGACTCCATCAATGTCGGCGTCTTCCGCGACTTTCTGGAAAACATCGAGAGCCTTCGCGAATCGCTTCAGTTTCACCACAACATCCTCGCGAGTTTTGTGTTCGGTGAATAAGTAAATTTCAGCTCGCTACGCCAGCGAGGAGACAGTTCGGCCGGACCGGTTCAACTGCTGGAACAGAATTACAGTCTGATGGGATGATGACTTAATCGCGCGATGAGCGGACGCTTCGATTCAAACGGTCGAATCCCTTGGAACGCGAAACAACAAAATGAAAGAAAAAAGAGACGACGCTCACAGGGATGAGCGATCTCTCGACAGAAATAAGAGCGACCAGTCCAGACGTTTGTTTGTCGTCTCATAGTCCACCGAGTCGGACGCTCGCTGCGAGCGCCGCGGCCGTAATCGGTGTCATTACAATTGCTGTGGCGTGTAATTTGCGCCGCAGAAAACAGAAAAAGAAACGAATGGAGAACTTCGCTTGAAGCCACCAACAATCTGCCACAGATGTTTTGTGCGGTTCGTGCTCTCGATCCGTCTACCGCGCTCCCAATGTTGCAACTTTTCGATATTCTTCCTCCAATAATTCTCCGGTTCTGGGAAGGGGAATTCTCAAGAAGTTGATCCACCCTGCGTCAGACTGAGGGAAGATCCGAAAAACGTCCGAAGTTGTTTGAGAACTGTCGCTCGGTGTTTAGCGCAGATACTTTCGCGTCATCGTGAGATATGTCAACGTCTCCTTTATTGTTCCTCCGCCAGAGAAGAATGAGAGCGCGTACGCAGCTCTGTCGAAGAGGAGAGGGATCCGAGAGAAATTATGACGACGATAATCGCGACCACCCTGCGACGGGTAGTTCGTCGTTCCACAGGTTGGAAGCAGCCGTCGAAAGGAAGTTGGCATCTCGGTTTGTTGCTGCTCAGTTTTTCTTCCCTCTCTCCTTCGCGACAACCCGAACCGCTGTTTGGCCCGCCGGACTGAGATCACGCGGAGGAGATGAAGACACGTGGGAAGTTGGTCGGACAAGTGGATGAAGATAGGCGTGCAGGCAAGCCGCCGCGGCTGCCACCGATCCTGGCAAGGAGGGCGAAGAGAGTCGGGGCAAGCTTGCCAAGGGAGGCAATCAGGATATCCAGGAGCTGAGGAGATGCAGCCGGTTGGAGCGAGCGAACGGGCCAACCAACCAACCAACCAAGCAAGCAAGCTACTCACATACACTAAAGCTCACCGAAGCAGAAAGCCAGCCTACCATTAACGTTATTGTGGGTGAACTCCTACCGCCACCGCTGCCTGTCTGTGTAGGAAAAGAAGAAAGAACGACGACGACATCGACGGGAAGAAGGAGAAGGATGAGGAGGACGCAGAGGAAACAGTCTCACTGTGCGCAGAACTCTTGCAACAAGACAGACTTCAACGCAAAGAAACCGAGCAGCGAACGAGGACCATAATGGCCAAACAGGAAACGGAAGTCAATTCTTGTCCGACAACGACTCGTGCACCAGCTCGACGGTCTCCTCGAAGAAGGATCCAACCGACCGACCGACCGACCCAAAGATCCAACCAGAGCTGCCGGGACGCCCGCCCGCCGACCATCTAGTCAGGAGATGATGATCTTCTTGGAAGGAACAGGAGGGGCGGGCGCGGCAGGAGGAGGAGGAGGAAGCCTAACCGGGTAGCTCATTCATCAGGCCCTTATCTAATGGTATCTCACAATGCCTTATTTCCTCTCGAATCGTCCCAACCGACCGACCGACCTACCAGCCATCGCCGTGGCTGCCGCTTATCCTGTTCTCCTTTTCGTTCTCCTGGTGTTCCGATAGGACAGCACTCTTGGCCACTGTCCTGCTGTATCCTGGATTTTATCTCCGACTGTTTTTTCTTGTGTTGGCCATCAGTCGGTCGGACGCTTCGTTTTCCCGCGTTTTTCCCGCTCCTGTCGCGAACATTCTGTGACGTGTGGCCGCCACATGAGCGGAGCACACAATCGTACAAAGACTACCAAAGGACAACGACGTCGAGGACTCGGCCTTTAATTAAGTGAAAGCGGATGCGACTCTGCCGGAAGTTCATCCTTCGCTGCTCCTCCTTCTCCTCCTCTTGATTTTCATCGCCGCCGCCGCCGTCGTCGTCCTTCTCTCATTTGGCTTCCGCTGCTCCTTTCGTGTTACTTTCATTTCTCCTCTGCTTCCGTCCCTCAGAATCTCGACCGGCCTCCGTACTGCGCCCGCCCTTGACAAAAATGTGTCGGAATGTTTGTCAACATTATTCATGGGAGTTCGTTTTTTTCGTCGTCGAGAGGAGGATTCTCCTGACGCCCCACCGTCCTTGGGGAGGGGAAACGGTGACAGACTTTTCGGGGAATGAAATTAGCACTCGCGAGAGAAATAACAATCGCAGCCCTTTGTGCCAAGAGCTGTTGCAGTCGATGCGGGTTCTTCATTCTGCCTTTTCCTCCGTGCCCAGGTCGGTTGGTCGACTGACGAACGAACAGCTTCATCGTTGGACTTGGAGATGAGTGGGAGACCGAATGCGAGTGAGCCACTTTCTCCTTTGTCAAAGCACCCGAAGGCTCTTCTTGCTTTTTTCCGACTTCTCCATTCTTCTCCGCGCCGCTGCTGAATGAGATTTTATTCCTCGAGGACCGTCAAAGAGACTGGCGGCAAGCCCGCGACTGCTCTCGCAACTTTGTGGCAAGTTGTCTTCGGCCCGACCAATCGACTGGAGCCATGCGCCATCCGAGAGAGAAAGGAAAGGAAGAATCAAACAAAAAAAAAAAAGAGGAGAACATTCATGGCCCACCGGCGGCAACAACAAAACGCAATAGGCTCCCGAATACACCACCACCACTTCGAATTCGGGAGCAGGACGATCGATCCCCGAACTCCTTTAACCGCCAAGTTTGAAAATCAGGAGCCCGCGTCATCCAGAGACCTCCAGATGAAGATCATCAGTTCATGACCGTTTGCTGGACGCGCTGGCGCCGAGATCTTGGATTCCATTCTTGAAAAGCGTCCCCGTCGGATGCGGATTCGTTGAGCGAATCTCTGTCTGCGAGTTGTCATTCCCACAAGAAATCCCGCCGACAGAGCGGGCAAACAAGCAACGGACAGACAAGCGAGCGAATGAAGCAAGGCAGGAAGGGGTGATGAACTTTGGTTCTCGAGTTTCTGAGCAAACAATTTGAGCGACGGCGGCTTCGTTCACCCTTGGGACGAAGTAAACGCTTCTCCTTAGAATGCTTCCCAGCTCTGACTCCTGTCGGTGTGGCGGTGATTGTCCACAACTTCATGTCCCCCCGACGTTTGCTATGCTCTCCAGGTCCAGGCGGGCTAGCCGGTCGCTTCGCTGTAACTACTCCGAGTGGGAGGAGAGAACGACTCTAACTATGTCCCCAAGGAAGCTTTCTCTCCTCAATTCAAATTATGTCGGATACATCGCATGCAGTACTATTCAACAACTCGCGACTTCTTTCGAAAAAAACCTCACGCTCCGAGAGCCCTTGAGGCTTTTAGTAGATCTCAACTCCCTGAGGAACGCGGTGTAGACGATTTGGGAGTGACAATTTCACTCTCAAAAAAACCCAGATCAACGTTCGCAAATGCGAGAATGAGTTCAAGAAGCGCGACAAAAAAAAATCACCGTGGGAGACAAATTCTACACCGAGGCCCGCGTGATTGCCTGAAACGATTTGAGCGAGATTTTTTTTTTTTTTTGACAATCTCGCGTCTGCCAACGGTTTACCGAAGTTATGGGGTTGGTGGAAAACATGATGATGTCGGCTCTGAGGAAGGCGAAACCGTTCGCACTCTGGAATTCGATGCGGCAACCGACAAGCCAACAAACCGGTGCAGTCGGTCCGGTAGCGCACATGAGGTAAATTATAATTGTTGCTGTTGACGATCGTCGTTCAAGCGAAAACTGGCAAAAGCGGTAATTTTTCAGTCGCTTTTCCCCCCGGAGCGTTATCGAAATTCTTCACCTCGGTCGGGTGACACAGATCAATTTGAAAACTTTCATTTCTCGTCGCCGCTTCGGGAGTTAACGCTTTTAACGGACACTCCGGCGAGTTTTATGCACAACGACGACGATCACCACACCGTGTTCATCGTGGCGGATGCTAAACACCATCATGTGCCGCATCGTCAACATGATGATCGTCAGCACCGCCGCGCCGCGGCTCTAGGTGATGATACGGTCGACGTTTAATGACAGTTCTGCGCTTGCTCTGAAAGTTTTGGCGCGCAAAGACAGAGCGCTCGAATGTCTTCGTTCGTACAAAGCGACACCCCAAGCTGCATCGTCCTTCGTGTCCGAGCGCCCTGCAGAAAATCCAAACCATGACGTAATTAGCGTTTCGCACCTTACCGACATGAGCTCCGCCAACTGGCCAATAGTGTAGTCATCACATTTAGTTCGGGGGAAACAGTTGGTCACCGAGCAGATGCTGCGGAAGGAGACCAACTACGGAGCACTGCACGCAAGCGCTGCG
The DNA here is from genome assembly GCA_021527715.1 of Neoseiulus cucumeris. Classification (NCBI taxonomy): domain Eukaryota; kingdom Metazoa; phylum Arthropoda; class Arachnida; order Mesostigmata; family Phytoseiidae; genus Neoseiulus; species Neoseiulus cucumeris. Next base: position 485,403 of record JAJSRV010000111.1, read on the forward strand.
CTGTTTGTGCCCGCCGGGTCGTCGGGTTCGAGCATCAGCGTCCAGCAAGGGCTCAAAATCGTAGGACTCTTGACCAGATCCGAGAAGATCGAGCTAAAGAGAGGCAAAACGCGGGTAGGGCATGCCAAAACCAGTGGCTGGCGGTGAGCTGTTATCATGCTTGTCAGTGCGGTGCATTATTGTTATCGATCGTTGTTGGCGTTGTCGTCGATCCGAAATTATGGCTCGCCCTGCGTCAATTCCTCCGCGTTGTCGGGAGCACCCACTTGAAGAAGAGAAGTAACCAGAGAAGCCTCTTCGACTGCCGCCACTGCTGCCTTGGCTTCTGATTTCCACTCCCAACATTGAGGCCTGCGGGAGTGGCCTTCCTGTGCGTCTGTCTTACCTACGCTCGAGCAGCTCCTTGATGCTAGACAAATAAGACTGACGTCGACAACGACCACGATGATGATCGACGTAAGATTTGTTCGATACTGGCGGGCCGGTTCACTCGCTCGATCGAATCGATCGGAAGGAGTCGCGGTGCAGCAGGCGGACAATTTTCTGGTTGGCGTCGCGGTCGTCTTTCGCTGCAGTCATATTTCACTGCGGCTCCCGAATTCCTCCCGGCTAAGAGATCAAGCTTTCATTCAGGGGTAGAGATGTTATGGCTGTCGGCCACGTTGACGGAGAGAAAAACGAGGGAAAACGCGAACGAAGGAGTCGGAGCAACAAAAACTTTAACTACCCTTAAATAGAAGTATATATTAGCGATTAGGCGAGCAAGCGAGCGAGCAACGACCGATAGCGACAGCAACCGGAGAGGCACCCATAAGTCACAAGTAATTCGGTAACATGACGCCGTCGCTTCGTGGACGAACGCTCGTTCTCGGCTCATTCATGATGTCGAATGACAGTCATCGTCGTGGTCGTCACCGCCGCCGCTGCCGTGATCGCCACCGCCACCATTATTATTATTATTTTGGTCGACCAAGTTTTGGTAAGCGGTGACGCCCCCTGAGACTCACGAGATCGCCACTCCCGAAATCACGTGATTAGCCGAACTTCATTCACGCTCTCACTCAGTGAAATCAGGGCTGTTTCCCAACTCTTCTTCTTTAGAGTCTTTGAGCTAACGAACGAAACGTTTCTCTCTTTCACAGGTAAAAGTTTCACTCTGACAATAACGATCGGAACGAGTCCCCCGCAAATTGCCATGTACCAGAAGGCCATCAAGGTTACCGTCGACGGACCCCGCGAGCCACGACGTAAGTGACCCATCCTCTCATGTTTCCCATTCAGTCGTCTACAAATCTCCTCGATGCCTCCTCAGACAATATGTATATCTCGTCTGTGAATTTAGCATGATTTGAATTCGCTTCGCCAACCATGAGGCACGATGTCAAGCCAGAAGAACACTCCCAAATTGTCAGATTCGGCGCGAGTTCCCGATCGACGGTAGCGAACATTCGCTTCATAAATCAATATCGCGAAGGAAAACGCTGAAAGACGGAACAGAAAACCGAAATCGGCGCCGAAGGAAGAGAAATCCGATCGCAGGAGGAGCGGCGGCGCCGTATCGAAGTCCGGTTCACAAGAGACAATTATGGATATGCGCGTTTCAGCGCATCTGTTTGATATGACGACGGATCTGTGAATGTCGCCACACGAGCAAAAATCCCGGCTCAACGTTCCCGGCGGACAGTTCACCCATGGCTCTTCGATGATGTTTGTCACCGTGACTACTGTCGTCATGGGAGATTTTATCGTCGCCCAACTGAGAACATAGATGGATGGATGGACACCCTACCCATCGGTCGTTCAAGTACGAAGGATAGGAAGGTCGGATGGATGAATACCCGCTTGCCGTGGCTACCGTGTGCCGACGTGCGTGTACCCGAATCTCACATTGCGTGCATTAAACGGTCTTCCCTCCCGAGCGGCTTCGAAGTACCGAACACGCTTTGTGTATCTTCTGTCCGTCATGCTGAAGCAGCGCCAGCAGAAGGACTATGGAAGAACAAGCAGTCAGCCTGGCGGCCGACCGGTCTTTAGCCGTATTTGCACAGATTATCACCTCGAGCGATCTTGGTGTTTCGCAGAAGCAGCGAACCACTGTCGCCGTAGACATGATCCGTACGTTAACACGAGGATAAATGGCTTTTGAGTCTGTCGCTATCTAAGGAATCAATGAGGGTGCGTCGTTTGCGGCTGTTCTTGACGTTTGTTTGTGTGTTAATCGCTCATGATGATGACCATCCGTCGCCCAAGTCTGTCCGGCGTCGTCTCCTCCGTTCTTAACTCGTCGTTTAAACCCTCGGATCTCAGTATTCAACATTGTCGTTTGGGCGAACGTTGTCGTCTTCAAGGTTCTCGTGCACGATCACAAGAACGCAAGGTCGTCAAGAAAACAGAATCCGACCTTCAGCAGGAAAACCACGTCATTCGAAGAAAGGAGCGAATGAACGCGGAAGACTCCTTCGGAACCAGATCATTGATGTACGGAGATCTATCCTCCTGTTATCTATCAGGATGTTGTCAGTTCTCTTCTCTCGGAGGTCAATCCGCTGGATGTCGATACCACATGTGGCCATACAACTTTCTCGCGGCAACTTCTCCGTATCTCCAGCGTTGTTCTTCCTCCGACTTCTTGGACCTTACCGCGATCCCCTCACTCATATCGTGCACGTCGTAGCTGTCGGATTCCCGTGCCTCATCTCACATGACGAATAACGCTTTAGTTTGTCGAGAATTTTGTCCGAAGACGGCGTTTTTCCATTTCGAGAGTTTCGACCTACGAGCGGACCTGACAACGACGACAGGATCGAAAGGAAGCGGGAAGAGGGTTCTAAGTGTTCTCAAAGGATTCACATCGCTTACTCGCGGTCTTCTCCCTCGACTCGTACGTCGCTCCCGTTCTGTTCGTCGTTGAGCACAAGGCAAAAATCAATGTGGTGGGTTTGGTGGAAAAGTTAACAAAGATAAATAGGGCAATTTAAGGCAGCCAGCCAGCCAGCCATCGAGCCGGCTCGCTAGCGAGCGAGGTCGTCGTGCCGTCGTTCAAAGAACCAGAGAGCGTTGAGGGCGGCTCTGAAGAGCGAGGTTATGGATTTATCGGGCGCCCGCCACCGCTACCACCGTGGCCACCATCACCATTTCCAACTCACCACTCAGTCAGTCAGCCAGCGTGCTAGTCGTGTACGGGGCCGCAAATCAGAATAGAAGCCTGATTTCGTTCGTTTTTGCGTCGCCTTTCCCGACACCGGTTCACCACCTATCCGACGTCGCGGATTGATACTTGGGATGACAAGGTTGAATTCACATGACACGGGGGAGGGGAGGGGAGGGGCAGAACATAACTCCGAAGAAGTGCACTGGGGATCCGGGAAGTGTTTTGGGGACCAATGGGGGTTGGGGGAGGAGGGGAAAGGGAAGAGATGGAGGAGCTCATGATTCGTTAAAGAGAGTACGATTTTTAATCCTTTCAAAGGCGCCCGCTTCTCTGACGTTCAGCTCCACCGTTGTCTGGTTTCCGATCCGATATATCGATTGATCGGCGGTCTTTCCCTCTGACCAGCGATTTTTGGCGTTCAAAATGAGATCGCTTTCGATATTTCCACGTTGAAGAGTCTAAGCCTTCGAGTCAAGCGAACCAGCCACGCTGCTTGCCTGCCTGCTTGATTGCCAGCCAGCCAGCCAGCCTTCGTTGGAGCGCCTACTTGAAAGCCAGGTTCGATCGAAGTTAGACGAGGCGCGCCGGAACCCACGAGCAAATGTTCCGCGAAGCCTAGCCCATTGAGAACAGGTTCATCTCACGAATCAGACCTCATCAGTGAGTCGGTCGGTTGCTGTTGTCTAGGTTGATGTCCGCCCCTTTTCACGGAATGCACCTGTCCAACTTGTGAGTGGAGCCGAATGAATTGAGGGCGAGCGCTCGCGTCCGATCCAACC